>KV011797.1:75879-121234 GCA_001598015.1 Dorcoceras hygrometricum
TTCCCTTTTTGTTCTTTTGAATCTTCACAGAATCATCATCTTCTTCCTTCAAATCTTCTCCCTTAAATAGCCTCTGTTCAAATTCAATCCGTCGGACACAAATTCTTCCCGTTTGAAATATGTCCTGTAAAGTACCGACAGGGAGTTTTCCTTGTGTCCTTTCTTTTGCAGGCTTTTTGTCGTCTTCAACACTTGAACTAGGCTCAGCAGTTGACATCCAGCTTTAGTAAATCTTCATAATATAATTCGTCAACTGCTTCGCTTGAACCTGATCAACGTCTGTTATCAGCTTTTGCCTTTCTTCAACAACTGTTAGCTTCTGTTGATCTTCTGCTGATATCTTAATCGCAACAGCTGATTTCTTCTGTCTTTGCGCTACTGCTGAATTCATCTATTCAATTTCTTCGCGCTACTTCTGATTCACTGTAGCTTACGTCTGGATCACTGTAGCTTGCGACTGGTACATCAGCTGGTGGTCTAGATGTGCTAGCGACTGGTTGATAGGCTGGTGAAGATATGCTTGCAGCTGGTACACCAGTCGTTGGTCTTGAAATGCTTGCGACTGGATCACTGTAGCTTGCGTCTGGATTACCCAACGACTGGTTAGTTCAAACGCCGCCGTTTTAACTTATCCAAACGACATCGTTTGCTATACATCCTCGATTGGTTAAATAACACTGTAGCTCTCGTTTGGATGAACAAACTACTGTAGCTACCTGCTGGTTATTACCATCGCAAAATCCATCGACTGAACCTTAGCGCGAAGGCAAAACGCTGTCGTATCCATTTATCCAAATGACATCGTTTTGCTATCGCTAACTTCAAGTACCATCGACTGGTTGTACTGTAGCTCACTGCTGATTGTGATGACATCACTGCTGACGTCATCAACGCTGATCCATCTATTGATTCTGCTGATGTCACTGCTGCTGATCCATCTTGTTGTCTGCTGATATTGCTGACGTCATCTTCTCCTTAGCGTTCCAGCTGGTTCATCTTACACTTGCGTCTGCCAGACTTCTACTGTTCACTTCTTTGCGCATCAGCTGGTCCAGCTTTTTCTTTAGCATACTAGCTGGTCTAGTTGCTCATATAATCACTCCAGCTGGTCTTAACTAATAACGGTATGCTGACTCAACTCTGGACGTCTCCATTGCTAAATCAACTTCCGTCTGAATGACAAAATACACCAGCTAACATCTGCACACTTAGTAGAGACATTAGAAATACAATAACAGGTTTTGTGAAATTCAAAACTCAGAACTGGATCTGTGTAAACAGATCCATCAAATTCATTATCAATGGGATAGAGGAAAACTTGACCCAAAATATGAAGGACCATTCAAAGTGGTTGCGAGAGTCGGGATTGCAGCATATTACCTCGAGGTCGCAGAAGGAAAGAGAGGTCGGAGGCTATGGAATATTATTCACCTCCGAAATTATTAGGCCTAGGTCCTGACTTATTCTTCCTTGTAAAGTTTCTACTTAATGAAAATTCTTCTTTCTCTTCAGCTTGGTGTCCATTAATGAAACCTTGGGTAGCAGCCCTATCTGAGTACACTACGATCCCGACCTGGTCAACACTTAAAGCCCAATTCTCATTGGTAAAAACCTCGGGTAGCAACCCTACCTGGGTACAAATCAAAGTCTGACCTGTTCGGTACTTATAGCCCAATTCTTATATACAAACACCTCAGGTAACAGTCCTACCTGAGTACAACTAAGATCCCGACCTGCTCGGTACTAAAAGCTCAATTCTCATTGGAAAAAACCTCGGGTAGCAGACTTATATAAGTAAAACTAAAAGTCCAAACTTCTCGGAACTTAAAGCTCAATTCTAATTCACAAACACCTCGGGTAACAACCATATATGGGTACAATACAAAGCCCGACCTGCTCGACAATTAAATTCCAATTCTCATTGGCAAACACATCGTTAACAACTACCTGGGTACAACTCAAAGTCCGACCTGCTCGGAACTTAAGCCCAATTCTCATCGGCAAATACCTTGGGTAGCAAACCTACCTGGGTATAACTCAAAGACCAACCTGTTCGGAACTTAAAGCCCTATCTCATAGGCAAACACCTCGGCCAGCAGCCCTACCTAAGTACAACTAAAGTCCGACATGCTAGGTATGTAAAATCTAAATTGGCATGATTTGCGGGTAGCATCCTACTTGATTTATGAGCAAAAAATAGACATGTTCGACGTCATTTGGTTATTTATTAGAAGATATTGACCCAAGCTAGGGCAGAGCTCTGCTTGGGTATCACCTCAGACCTGATATCCTGCACAACCAATTTCCACACCTCCTTCCCCCGACTGCCACATCGAACCATGTGATTGGTCCAAATTTAAAAACAATTCAACAAAAATTTTGAACTTAAAATGTTGGTCCAATCACATGGTGCCACGTGTTAGTCAGGGAAGAAGGTGGGAAGTTGGTTGTGCAGGATATCAGGTCCGGGTATCACCTTCTCATACATAATACTTTTACTACAACCTTTTTAAAATGGGAACTATTGCAAGATTATTCGTGGCTTTTATTTTACTCGAGCTCGTTAAATATAAATAATTTCTATCCTCAGTGCTTTGTCAAATGCTTGTGCATGTGTTACCCCGTTTGTACATAAACATATTTTACGAAAAGTTTTACTCAGTTGATCACTCACGTCAGTGCCCGAGATCAATAAAACAAAAGTGATAGAAAGATGCATTTCATTAATCAAAATTTCATTACAAGTGCATAATAGAAATAACATCCTTAATACTAGAGGTGGTTGGGGGATCTACGGCCTCGGTTCCCGAGGAACCACCTTCGGTCACCTTGCCATCCTCAGGCATATCTCCATAGCCTGCATCACCCCAAAAAGAAGTTGCTCGTCCGAGTACCCGTTAGCCCTGAATTTAGCTAAGCATCCAGTGAAGCCGTGCTCAAAGAAGATAGAAGCTTTCTCCGAGCACAAGGTCTCAAACTCTGAATACTTCAAGAACTTTACCTTCTCGAGCTTCTAGGAAGTCTCGACCTCTCTTCAACTTTTGACCTCGGAGTAGAGGCCCTTGTTCTTTTCCTCAAACTGTTGAGCCCGGGTTTCAGAAGATTGCACCTGAGCTTTGAATCCTTTCTGCTCGAGCCGCAATAACCTTTTTTCCTCGTTCCTCTGAGTGTGCAGCTCCTCGAACTGCCCCATCAGTTGGTCGTGGTGGCTCAGTACCCCGTCCATAGAACACTGGGTCAAGAGAGCTCATCGTGTGCTCAGGATAGGCTGTTGGCTACTTCACCACCCCCGGACTAGATCCCGCACAAGCAAATCCATTAGCATTAAAATTAGAATATTAAGTTGCAATTCCAACACTGATGAATGCCTGCATGAATTGGAGACCTAAGACCTCAAGAACCTCGATGTTACGAGTTCTCCGCACTAGGTCAAGGTCCTTGTGTGGGACCAGATGGCGAAGAAACTCCAAGGAAATCGATCCCGATGGGACTGTTACAAAAGAGACATCGGAAAATTCAAGGCCTCGGGAAGTGCAACAGCAGGCTTATCCTCGGGGTCTGCCCCCGTGGAGGAAGCCGTCTCCATCATCGGGGGCTCTAAGTCCACCATAGATCAGATTATAGAGTAGACAACCTCCCCTTATGCTTCCAAGGACCCTCCTCCGCAGGAAGAGCTTTCCTCTTCCATTTACCTATGCTTGGGGAGACGACAGCACTCGAGGAACCTTCAGCCCTCGATCTCCTCTCCTTTAAGGACTTCATCATCTCGGATTTGCCCATCCCATCATCTGCACAATAAAGCGAAAGAGGGGTTAAGATATCGGGATAATATAATTGATAAAAGAAATGAAAAGTGGGTAATCGTGGTATCCAAGTCCACAACCAACTCGACCCCTTTCCGACTAAACCTAAAGTGGGAAAGGAGGTCCTCATTGACTAAATCTCATACATTGAAGCACTTCACACTCATGTTGGCTAAGAAACTAGTCAGGTCAAGAGCTTGGTCGGGGTCAAGGTGTTAGGGTAGGTGCCCAACTAGCCAACTTGTGGCATGTGCGTTCTTGTTGACTCTATGTAAAACAATCTTTATTTATGAATTCACATTTATACGACATTCTTTATCTTAATTATTATGATTACAATTGTTGGATAAAGACCTTGAATGCACTATAGTGTATGTTAGATGTGATAGTGGATTTGATGGCTATCATGAAACACATCTAATAGTCACTGTGTATTTTAAACGAGTTTCTAGTTGATTGGGCCATCCAAAAGAGGATAAGGGCCGCCCGAGCTTGAGACTAGCATCTGCAATGCGAAGTACCACATTTCATTGGTAGGAAAAATAGTGATGTTCTGAGCATGCAGATGGATAGTGACCTGGTGATCTATCGAACTACCCTCGTTCGAACTTTCCAAGTGGTTATCATTTGTCGAGTGGATTAAGTCCGAGGTCTTGGTTGTACAGATTAGTCTTCATTACTTGAATGTCATTGAGACTCTACATGATAGGTGCCTCACTTTGACTCGTTTACCGACTCAGCTGGGGTCATCAGGTGGTGGGATTGGGTGAGGTCTCGATGCATGTAGGAGTCGATGCATCGTTGTCAAGGATTCACCGCTCGCCTTTGTGCATGGATATCCTATGCTATATGAGGAGATAATAGTGTGACAAATCTCTGGCCAGAGTACTAGATGTGTTTTGGACAAATGGGTTTACCTAGTAACTGTAAGCTAAACCATGACCGACTGATTCTTGCAGGAACTATCAGTGATACCTAGGGTATCATGAGATGATGTTGCTAGATGCTTTACCATGATCCGATGGGTAAGTCCGAACATATGTTTTTGGAGTCACAAATGTTGTGAGCCATGTGAGACCCGAAAGATAATCAAATTAATTGAGTTAATTAATCGAGTTTAGCATAGACCAGATTTGGCTTGAACAGATCTGGGATGAGTCAGCTTTGAGCTGGTATGCTTGGCTTAGTTATCGGGTCCGTTTAAGTCCTTGAAACAGATCTAGATGAGTTGGAGAGTTTCCGTGGGAACTGATCAGATGTGAGTGTTGGTCAGCGCTGGTGATCGCGCTCAGTTGTGGTGATGGAATCTGGTATCGCAGGCGTTCAGTTGTGAGCCAGCATGTTTCTGTAGCGAGTAGTTAAACTACATCGTTTGGATTAGTTGAAACGATAGCGTTTTGGTTTAGCGGGCGAGATTCAGATTTCGATAGGATCTGAGTGTTTGCGATGGGATGCTGTTTAGCATTCAGATTCGAGTAGCGGGTGACGTGTCCAGATGCGGCAGTAGAATCTGTGCGACGTCGTTTGGATAAGTCAGGATCTGTTTCGATGTAGAGTCAGATCTGATGTGGGATTCAGATCCGAGTGGGAAATCATTTTTGAGACTTAAGTGTCGGTGGGTTCTGTTCCTCATATTTGAGCAGATTGGACCTTTTTAATAGAGGACTTTGTCTTCGTTATTTATTATTCAGCTTCGACACTTAAGAATATTTCCCGGTAGCGAATCCTGTCGCGATACCCTAGCTACTGTTCATCGAACCTTATCTTCTCTGATTTCCGATGGTAGACAGCTCCACAGAGACAAGAGTGGTAGCGTTGGACTACTCTTGTCAATTCGATTCTTCCCATACCTCTTTCGCAGGCTTGGGATTAGCTGGAGGTGGTTCGCGAAGACATCTCCCTTCTGTAGTCTGTTAGCATAAGCGTGACTTTGCTTCTGCCGTACAGGTAGCTTGCTGGGTAAGTGTTAAGATCCTACCTTGTGCTTCATTTAGAGCCTTCTGTTGTGTTAGAAGGGTAGGATAGCGCTTGTTGAGTTCGTAGCTCCCAGTTGTAGTTTCTGTGCTGCTGTCCCTGAGGTTTTTTGTGTTGTTTCTTAGCAGGTTTTGGATCTGTGTTGCTCGGGACTTTGTTGTTGTAATTATAGCTCAGAATTGAGATATGGATGTGAGCTAGATTTATAGCCTTGGATTGAGCATGAGTGATTATGTTTGCTGCTATGTATGCTTCGTTGCTGTTATTGCTTGCTTCTGTTGTGTTGTTATCTGCAAGCTGTCATTGCATACACGCATTATTGCATATTGAGCTCAGATCTTGTTTAGCCGTGCCTTGTTGTATTGATCTGTGTGTACCTGGATGCCTATTTTAGAGGCTGAGCGGGTAACTCCCGTCACCCTCATCTCCCTGCTGGGATCTGTTAGCCAATATGAGCGGAGTGGGTAGATCCCACACCTTATGTTGGGCAACAACAGGGTGAGCTATGTTTTGAATCTGCTACCGTGTGTTGAGACGAGTGGGTAGATCTCATATACTCACACACCTTGTGGCCGCTATTGTTCAGTTGATCTGATTCGTTTTTTGAGTAGCTGTTGAGATCCTTTGGCTCCTTGCTTTTGGTTGTAGCCTTGTTCTCATGCATAGTATTTGCATATTACTTGTTGCTTTCCATTAGCTGTTTTTCAATTGTTCTCCCACACCTTATGTTGGGCAACAACAGGGTGAGCTATGTTTTGAATCTGCTACCGTGTGTTGAGACGAGTGGGTAGATCTCATATACTCACACACCTTGTGGCCGCTATTGTTCAGTTGATCTGATTCGTTTTTTGAGTAGCTGTTGAGATCCTTTGGCTCCTTGCTTTTGGTGTAGCCTTGTTCTCATGCATAGTATTTGCATATTACTTGTTGCTTTCCATTAGCTGTTTTTCAATTGTTCTCCGTGCTGGGGTTTGACCCCATGTCCCTCTGGGGCTGGATTTGTTTGTCTTCCTGTTTGTTGTTCAGGTTTCCTAGGTTATTCAGCTGGTCGTGACGTTGACCCAGCTGGAGGTGCCCCAGGAGGTGGTTAGAGTGTCCCGGTTAGTATAGTATTATATATGTATCAGTACTGATAGCCGGGGATGCCCTGTGCTTTGTTGTATCCAGTTGTGTACCGTGGTTCTTGTATTTGATACATGCTGTACTATTGTACTGTGGCTTTTAGTCTTGCGTATTTTATTAAACTGGGATATTTTGAGTATTTCAGCATTTTAAATTATGTTATCTTTCAGTCAGGCCAAAAGCGAAAATTAACCACTATTTTATTGCTTCCGCTATTGTTTGCGTGGTTTATCTCTGATTGAGCACGTGTCCTGACAACCCACGGCTAGTTGTATTCCTGAACCATTTTTGGTCACACAAGTATTGGTTCTCAATTACCGTACGAAAATTAAGCTCAATTTGTTGAGTATAGTAGGAGGAAGGATGAAAGTGTGACTTCCTAAAATTAACTAGGGGTGGAAATGTGATTTCCTTATATTATCTTGGACTAGTATGACTATCCTTAAAGCTGATAGGGGCCTAACTACTATTTTGAATTAGGTGGTCTGAAAAATTGTTTTCACATCATAATGTTCAGCTTTATAGATTTTGTAGATCGGTACGATTTGATCGTGGATCAGGATTATGATGAAGCCACAACGATGGACTTGAAACCAATGTTCCTTGGGCGTGGGCCTGACCCAGGCCCATTAACCTGGTTTAAGCCCATGAAAAATTTATAAATAAGGGTCCTGGGGTATTCATTTTACTCGCACCAAAAGGTTTTATTGACAAATAATCCTCTGGGTTGAGAACCCTCTTTTCCCCTTTAGTTATATTTTTCCTTCTCCTCCTCCCTTCCCTCACCGCCGTCGCGGCTTCGACCCCAGCCAGCCGCCGCATGCCGCCACCGTCGGAAGTTGTTCCGACCGTCTCGATGAGGAGATTCCGTTCGTGAAACTTTCGTTGGTTTTCTAGTGCAAACCAACGAAGGAATTGAGATTTCGGTCTTGGACCGGATTAGCAGGCCGTAGCTGTTCAACCGTTGAAGTGTCAATTCTCTCGTGGACCTGGTTGGAGCTAGGCGCATAGACGCCAGCAAGGGTAACCTTCTAACCATCCTGTTGGATCTGTTTTACAGATCAGAATCTAAGTTTTGATTCACAAAAAATCTGCTACATTTTTTACTAACGCTCTACGTGACATGCGCAGCTTGCTAAGACTGGAGTAGACGTGAAGATATCCAAACTGGAATAGTGAGGGGCGCCTGAGCTTGACTGGTCGAAGATATCTAGCTGGAACAATAAGGGGACGCTCAAGCTGGTACAACAGTTTACTTCCAAAAGTGCAGAGATCACCAAGCTGGTTCACCGGCTTGGAGCAGGATCAGCACGAAGATAAAGTGCAGAGAATGAAGAGCAGAGTTCAAGCGTAGAATGTTGAAGTGCAGAACAGCTCAAGTGTAGATCAAGTGCAGCGTACAAGAGCAGTGATTGAGTACGAAGCCGTATACAAGAGCAGTGATCAAGTGCACGCTTGATCAGTGAGCACGGCTATAATCAGTTCATCATAGGGATCTCAGTCATTGGGTAGACTGAATCAGAACTGATTGACAGTGTGCTTGCTGATGATTTGGATGAGGTGTCTGAATGGATCAAGTGGACAAGCAAGTAACACTGGGGCTCTCGACGAGAAGAATAGAGCCCAGCTGGTTAAGGACAAACCAGCTTGAAGTTAAGAAGATCAGCCGAGATCAGACAAACCAGCTTGCCGTATGATATCTGTGAGAAGCTTGATCTCACAGATATATCAACCAGCTGATTGGGAACCAGCTGGGAATGGAGAAAAGCTGAAGCCTCGAAGCAGCTCAAGAGCATGAAAGATCAGAACAAGTTCAGCTGCAGACAAAAAGAGGCGCAGATGCAGAGTTGCTCAAGAACAGATTAAAGATGAAGAGAAACCAGCTTGATGAAGAGGCCAGCTGAGGAACCAGATCTGGACGGACCAACCTGGACAAACAAAGCAGTTTGAACAATCATACGAAGACCGAATTAATTGGTTCAAACTGATTTGTTTTGTCTTGTTCACATCAGGTACAAGCAAGCAGATCTCGATGTTAGCAAAAGCTGCAAGATCACCGATGAAAAGAGCTCAAGTCAAATAAAGCCTGCAATGCATTAAAAGCCAAAGGACGCAAAGTACAAATACGTCAGAAGACTTTTCAGAACGGCTACAACTTTGTGTCCAACGGTCAAATCTTCTAAGCGGCTTTATATATCAGGCGCAATGCACGGAGTGAAGCTGTGCGCCATAACAGATAGAGAGTGTTGTGCAAATCCTAAACAGAAGAACATAGTAAAGCACAACTATGGGAAGATAGCAGATAACTAGCTCGGAGAGGAGCACTTCCCAGTGTGTGAGAATACATAGCGTACACTATATATTTCTCACACGGATTCACTCACATAAGAGCTGAGTTCAGCTGGGTGAATCAATTGAAAACTCTCAATTGTAGTCTTTGGACAGAGACGTTAAACAAGTCCTTGTAGTCTTTTGCACTGAGACAGTAAAGAAGTGTCGTCTTTCTCACTGAGTCAGTAAAGAAGTGAAGTTAGACACATAGCCTGCGAGCTTAGTGTGCGGTGGTAGATGCTAGGAGTTCTTGTAACTGAGGGTCATCAGAGTGGGTTGTAGTGTAGGGACGCTACAATCAAAGTCTTCTAGTGGAATCCTTCTCGATTATAGAAGAAGGGGAGACGTAAGAGAGTTTTCTCCAAAATTCCATAAATAAATCAGCATATTTCTTTACTGCTTTCTGCATTCATTCATACACACTGCATATTTATAACTGTGTTTAAAACTGTTTGAAAGGCTTTCGAATCTAAGAGTGTAGTTTAAGTTATTTCCGCATGATTTAAATTCATTACTCAATCTGTATTTCGGTGCACTTCAATTCAAAAAACACTGAGCTATTGCAGCTCGAGTAAATATGTGACCGGATCGCATGCTCTTTCTTTGAGCTGGTTGGAACAACCAGCTGGAACCAGGCTCTTGCACTGCACTGGTATAGCGCTGAGCTGGTTATACATAAACGCAATCCGGTTTGAGTTTCGTGCTGGTTTCTCAACTCTTATTTTCAATGCACGTAACTTACGGGTTTGATGTCAAGGCTGTGTGAGAGCCAACGTGAGTTATTGCAGAGCTCACGAACACCAACAACCCCCGATAAATCGATCCTAACAATTGGTATCAGAGTGTTTTACGATCCGGTACCTTGTATTTTGGGACCAACACATCCTATGAATGTTTAGATTCATTATTTAGTGAATTGACCATTCCCGATATTCAAATTTTTAAATTCTTCCACTGCGCCCCAGGAGCAGGATCCGGATCCTCCGCTGCACCAACACAAGGGGGACAAAATGTAGGCATTATTCTGCCAAGACATATCGTAGCCCCAAAGGCTCCCACTCCTAACTCTACTCTTAACGAAAAAATATCTACTCGTCCAACCCTTGTAGGAGCTTGGGTTCCCCCTATGAACCCTAACTCTGAGTTATTATAAATGTAGAATTTCCAGGTCCTAGTTTTTTTACATGGATGAGTTGCACTATGGTATATGTGGATAGGGGGATCTCAAAGAAGCTAAGTAAAACTTCTAAGGATAAGAGGAAATTATAGGAGTTTGGGGCTAGTTTGGTAAGGTAAGACCGAGGTAATGACACAACCCTACCATGAATATAGGGATAGAAAACCTAATATCCATATTTATTTGGTTAACGTAGAAAGAATGAAAACCATAAGGAGACCGATGAGCTCATCCTTCTACGTCGGGAATAATTACCTCAAACCTACTCGACATTCCTCGCTCGATGGACATCTAGGGTGGTTAGGGTACCACTCCTCACCTCTAGACCCTGAAGGTGCAGGGGAGTCTAATGACTCTGCTAAATTTTTAATAGCACTACTATCGGGGACGAAATGTTTATCATTATAGGACTAAACACTTACAAATTTGAAGTTTTAGAAATTAGATTGGGGAACAGCTTGAGAGCTCGGGAGACAAAGGGATATTTTGACAGAGTTTCGGTATCGTAAAATAGTGAAAGTGAGTAAGAACTGGAGGAGTTACCTATTTACAGGAGTTCAGGAACAACCGCAGCCGCCTGATCTTTCCCGAAATGGATGGTTCAGATCATCTCAGTAAGTCTAACCCTTGCCTCGGATACCGAGCTACAATCAATCTGGGTCATACGATTTTTTCTTAATCAATGGCTGCAAAGCAATGTTACGCGGATCATTAATTTTTCCAGGAAACACAAATCCCTGGCTCGGGTCCCGACTAGTGTGACCTGGAACTTCAAAATATTCGTCTAGGACCCGCCGTAGGGATACTATTGATATCTCGTAATTGCACCTCGGGTCCCAAGAACCGACGACCACAATTTTGAATACAACACGTCGAGAGCTAAGGATAAGAGGTCCGAGGAATCGTCATTGCACCTCAGGACCTGAGGACTGTCGACTCAACACTTTTGGATACATCACATCGGGAGCTGGGGGTAAGAGGACCAACGAAGGGTCTTTATAGTCTCGCACGATCTGGTACTCTAAAACATGACAGTTACGTCTACGATAGCACACCGAACATGTGCATTTTTGAATAGGTTTAAATCTCGAGGAATCGGGATGATAATCTCATCTGAATAAGTGGTCTACTCAGGTATAACATCAGTCGTAAAATCCGCTCAAGCGCATCACTAGCTGGGTAACATGTTGAAACAGTCGTCAAGCCACCTATAAATACCCAGGCATGTTTCACTTTACACTAATTCACAAACTCACCATATTTCCGCTTTATATACATCTCACTTTCTATTCCGACGACTCGATATAAAAACTATGGACTAACATTCTCTAAGAGTGCTTCCAGTTATTGGAGGAGCTAAGGCCCACTTAAAACTCAACTTCCTTAGACAAAGCAACGCCTCTCAGTGAGCCCAACCGATACAAGTCATTTTTAAACAGGTCTATAAATGACTCTCTTAGATTATGTTTTGTCACATGATAATAAAATATTAGTATCAATAATGATAACAACAATACTAATATCAATAATAATAACATTAATATAATACTAATAATAATAATAATCATAACAATATTAACAACATTAATAATAATGATAATTGTTTAACGTAAATATATGAACTGTACGTACCTTACTTGCAGAATAAGAGTTCTACGTACCTAAATTGCAGTTCAAATTTTCTTTTACGCATCTTAAACAGAAGTTTCACACAAAAATTATCTACAAAATACGAAACATGATATTAGTAGGTAGTATATAAAAAATAAAGTATCACTATAATAAACAATAGAAAAATAATATATACCTTCTTTTCACGAGATAAGGGCTTTTTTAAAATCACGAAATAATGACTATGTAGTCGAGATATATGAAAATGTAGAGAAACAGAGCTGAATATATAAAAGAAACGGAGGAAGGAAATTATAAATCGAATGATTTTGGCTTGCAATTGTAAATGGAGGAATGAGTTCAATTTATAGGCGAGAGGAGAACACAACGCAGCAACGAAATCGAGGCATTCACGCCCTATAGCACAGCGTGACTACTTTTCTGAAAAAACTATGCCACGCCCTGCGAGTCGGCGTGACATGTTTTTTTTAAAACAATATTAAACGATGTGCGTGACATAGTTTTTAAAAAAAAAACTTAAATGATGGACGTGATTAATATTTGTGACGACTTGATCCGATAGATTTTTAAATTTGCATAATTTAGATTAGTTTATCAATTTTTTTTTTCTTGTGCCGCAAACAGTTAAAAACCCTCAACTTTCCATCGGTCTTCCTTTCGAGTTGGGCAAATAGCTCCTAGCTGTAGATTTTATCTTTGCCAATGATTATTTGCAAGTGAAAAAAATATTCTTGACATGACCCGTGTGTAAAAAAAGCAATACCATTTTTCATTCTTTTTGTTTTCAATTATTATAAGACCTCTTCTGTTTTTGGTTTGTAGGCAAATAGGTTATTATTACAAGAATTTAATAACGGTAGTTGGCGACAAATAAAGTTAATAATGAAGCAACATTTCGGCAGTTACTGTTTAAGACTAGATCACTTTTATGGTCTTCCCTATGTTGGTGAAAGTAAGGGCATGAATATGCCTACCTAGCTAGCCGTTTAATTGTGTCATATACATAGAGCCATAAAAACTTAGGATATATAGCCTCAAGCCTTGAGGTGCTACTGTGTCACTTTAATTGATCCTGTGGATCTTATTTAAATTTTTATTTTGATTTCAAATGGTTAATTGGACACGTTGAATCATGATTTTGACAGCAAAAGGGGGAGAATTAGGACGAGTCTTGGTCTCTCTGTACGAATCCCCAGTCAGTCAGCCCCTAATCAAATCTTTTATTTCGAAGATAAATAAATATCATAAGTATGGATTTTGTTTTGCTGAAAAGTGCTTTAAATATTGGCTAAAAATAAATTTTGAAATTGGAAAGATGGGGAGATTTGTGGAAGATAGAGAGAGACTGATTTGGGGTATAAAAACGGATGTAATTGTCTACAACTCAGTTTGACAAGCACGAATTTATTAAATATTGGAATAAAAAATTTAATTTTAATGTTCGGAGCACTAGCTAAAAACCCAAAACCACATTTTTCCGCTCAGGTAAAAGTGTTTGCACCGGAATCTGATATTAGAGTGAAGTAGATTCTTATCGTTTTAGTATTTTTGAAAATGGTTTCATAAAACTTTGGAATTTTTGTTGTATAAGATTTAATAACTAGTAATATCTTAGATTGACATGTAAAGAAAATGGAGGGATTAATTAAAAATTAATAATATCTGTTTTCGAGGGCTCCGATAAATCCATTCATGTTCGTACTAATTTTGTTAACGTTAACGGCTCCAAGATCGACGACTTGTGCAATTTCAGAACTTACATCCGTGTGAGAATATCTTGCTATGATTCTTGTGAAATTTTAAAGAATGCAATTCCAAATGTACACAAATCTAAACCAAATCTCTCTTACAATGAAGAGAGAATAAAGTTTTAAACTTTTAAGAACCCGAAAACAGAGAGATGAGCGAAAAAGACCAAAACATCTAAGCTTTGTGATCTTGATTATAATGGACTTAAATAACTTTGTTTTGATTGTACTGCATGCTCTTGAATTTTGTTTAAACTACAATGCCTCGATTTATAATGAATGTAGCCTCCATGAGCTCATCTTTAGGCCCCAAAATTACACAAATTTCAAACTAGTAGAATCTAATGGATAAAATCTGAAACTTTTGTGCAAGGCATTCTCGGCTTCGATTTATTTCGTTCATTCAACAACATCCAAACATTCTAGCAATAAGCTTTCCAAGTTGAAGCACTATTATAAGACCTCTTCTGTTTTTGGTTCTTCTCCAGGACCAATGCTTAAAAACATGGTCTTGTGCATAGGCACGAACAACATTCGACAAAATTTGAGACTTCGGACTCTATCACACCCAAGGAAGGCTTTGGGGCTTCAGACTCGGTCACCCCCAAGGAAGGCTTTGGGTCCGAGGACGGCTCGGCTCATTCAATGGGACAAGCATCCAGGGGTTCAAATATATATTGCTCGATACACTTGATTAAGTACTATTAATAAAATTAAGATTTTCTTTTTTAATATGGGGTTGGGGAATTACAAAATCTAAGATACAAGGCCATTTGGTCCTGGAGACTCATTTTTACTACCAGGATTTAATCAAGAGATGAATCACGTGACTTCAAAGAGTAAAATTACATCTAATTGACTAATCTCCATGCTAGTGAGTTGGACATATATACCTGTAATGCATCACTTTCCAAACACTTTTCAACTCTCCATGCGAATAGATTTTAAAAGAAGACACCCTCTGGCGAATAAATCCATTTCTAAAACGTATATATTGCCAAAGACCCAAAAAATTGGGTTCATATTGAAGAATTCCTTTACTCCAAACACATCTGTTTCCCCCCAAGAATAGGCATCCAATGTCAGGTGGACTGTAAATGATCAAAGCAACCCTTTGCTGGCTCGTGAACCTCATGGAACCAAGGATCCAATAGGATAAATTGAAATCCCAATCAGGTGTATCCGTATTTCAAGAATAAATTACATTAACCACAAAATACACGAGTGCATGACGTTCTACATCTAGCTCTGTACAAGAATGAAATCGTAAATTCTTGTACTCTGTATTTTGTTAGAAAAGAAATATCGTCGTCGCGGATCTACGCGTAACAATCATCTCTATAGGGATCTGTACTATTGCTACTGTAACAATGATAATAAATACTATCAAATCTCCCAAAATTCTTGAATCAGGGTGTGGGTGTATAAATACCAGCAGGAAAGAATGCTATTCTTGCTCAGGGCTACTTGAATTAATTGAGCTCATGTGATTGAGTAACAAATTATAGATGTTCTCAGCTGATGGCCGATTGTCTGGATTCTTTTCAGTGCATTGGCGGTACAGTTTGACGAGAAACCAAAGCGTGTTAGACTTGTTCTCGATTTCCTTGTTCATTTCAGCCAATTCCTCAAGTTCATCAGTTAATCTAGGCCGCTGTCCCATCTGCCCATGAAAACAGATGCAAACAATTCGGTCAGTCATGGCAAAATGTTTGCTGGAAGAAATATGCAAGGGTCACAGATATATATTGGAGGTGCAGCCTACATGAACAGATATAAAAGGAAAAAGAATTTCTATGAAATGACATTACACAATACGAGAGTACAATCAGCCATAAACTTTCATTCCGAGAGTAAAAATCAGCCATTCTGAAGATATGTTTCTTGGGCTATCTCCCGTACACAGTAAATTTATCCAGAAGTTACAGTTCTTTCTGCCTAAGGATAAGGATGTCCTTGAGAAAAGTTTTAAATAAAAAAAGATTAAAAACGCTACATATTCATCAAGTAGGGTCGAGAACCACGCTAGATAGGACTAGGCGTAAAAAATTAGTAGTTTTATGATGGTAGTGGAAAAATTTTCAAAATCAAATGGAAGTAGGTTTAGTTATCACTACAATTTTCAGATCCTTCAACATACATTCATAAACTGAAATAAAACTAGCAATTTACCTGCAAAAGATTATGAATTTCAGATTCCGGTAGTACAGAATATGGGACCTGTAATGTTAACAATTCCAGAAGCAGACAGCCATACGACCAGACATCCACCTCCTGTCGAGATAAGAGTGAGCGAAAAATTGTAAGACAGAACAAAATCTGGAACGACAAACTTTCACAAAGCAAGATACTCTATAAACTGATCAACTAAATAATGTGCAATGGCTGTGAAAAACTGCAGTGAGGAACACCATTATCAATGTTCCGACTAGCAGGAAACCAAAAAGCAGAGGAGTTAACTATAGTAGTAAGCGACTGCTTTAGTAATACAATCGTGCATCTGAGAAAACAGTTCTGCATGAATGTTCCATCACCATTCTGTCCAAAGACTAGCCAAACAACAGAGATATGTTTGCATGTGCAAATAATTCACGGAGACATGAAAACCCAATCAATCCATTCAAGATTATAACACTATGCGGCCAATAACAATGATACTATATACCGACTACAATTCAATAAAGCAAGAAGTACAACTTATATCTATACTTGTAAAATCAATTTATCACCACAAGCCAGTCACCAAAACACTGCCATGAACAGTAACTCACCAATCCATATGTATTTTTATCATGCATCGAGCGTAACACCTCAGGAGCCATCCACCGAGGAGTACCAACACAGATATTAGGTGGAGGTACTCCAACGTGAGCAATGCAGCATGTATGCAAGTAAGAATGAAGAGGGATTGCCCTATCAAAATCACAGATCTTCACAACAGGGGAGCCATCATGCTTCTTTTCCTCAAGATCAATCAATACATTCTCACTCTTTATATCACGGTGAATGATATGTTTAGAATGAAGTTCAGTCAATGCAAAAGCGACGTCCCTGGCAATAGACAATGCCAAGTCCAGAGCAACATGCTTCTCACCAGAATTTGATAGTTTCTCCAAATAGCTCTGAGGATACAGATTAGATTAGGAATAAAACTCCATGAAGTCAAGGAATGACAGTGCATAAAAACGATTCGAATTAGTCACCTTCAAGGAGCCTCCTTTAATGTGCTCCATCAAAATAGCAGACTGTAATGAACGATCTCCGGAATTTTCTGCTGTCACAGACCACTTGGAAGATATCTGATGACCGTACAATTCTACTATGCATGAATGCTTCAAGACACGCAGCAATCTGACTTCCCCTAAACAGGATAATTCAAAGTTTCTGACTTCATCAGCAGAAGCCTCACTTACATCCATGGTCCGTACCTGCATGTGAATAAATTAAAATGCCGCGTGCCCAAAAGCATTCGTCTTACAACTATGGTCACAGCAAAAATTGGATATTGAAGCCACGCTAAAGGCTAAAATCAAGTGTAAAACTTGAGAGTAAGTCACTTGAAAAAAGGTAAATGCACTAAAATGTAAGAGATTAATAGATAAATATATATAAATGCCAAAGAATGGAGATTCTGAATTAAACGTAATCAATAAAGTGATATTCCGTCATTACAACAAAAGGAAAAGTTACCTTCATTGCAGCCTCAAGGGATCCAAGATTACAGCGCATCAAAGTAGTGGATGCCATTTTCCCGATTTCCTCAGATATAGATACAGATGGAAATGAACTATCACGGCTAGCACCTTCATTGGCAGTAAAAGGAGTATAGACATGGCTTAAAGGAATATACCTAAAATGAAAAGCATGTCCATTTGAATTAACTTGTACAATGCCACAAAATTCCTTATCCTTCATGTATACTTAATACCAAAAATTGATATTTTGACATATATCACCAAACAGTTCAAAGATGGTATGGCAGACGAAAACATTTGAAACAAAATAAAACATTGAAAAAAACGGAACTGCTAAGAGTAAATGACAAGATAAAAGATCATTTAAGGTTGCCATAAAAAAAGATTACCTTCTAAAAGTATGAAATAAGTAGTATTTCAAGGCAAACAAACCATCTAGTGACAAAATTCCACGTCACTAAGACTTAATTGAAATTAACTAAATCTCAGCATTACTTGAATCTCAATGATAACAATTGTGAAATTTTTGTGACACATCAGTCACATCTGAAACAAAGATATAATTTCGGGTAAACATACAGATAACGACCACTGTAATAGCGTATACATGTAACTTTTAGGGTAATAAAACTGTAGAAAACACAATTGCATACCTGCAGGCATACTCTGGGTCACTCTCTCTCCGGATTTCATGTGGATGGCATGCATCTACTATCATGCGAACTAGTGACTGGCCCTTTTCTATGACAATTACATTCCAGGCATGCGGTAAAAAATCCAAGTAGCCCCTAACAAGTTCACAAGGGATTCGAGGCTTCATCCGATCACATAGATACTACAGCAGACAATGATGATATCCTTTCAGTAATACTTTAAAACTGTTTTGACACATACATGCAGCTAAAGAAAAAAACAAGCGCTAACAATTACCTTCAGAAGCAAGGCCCTATGCCTACAAACACCAAATTTTAGATCTCCAATAGGAACTACAGTAGAACTACGTCTTTCTTTTACAAACCGAAGTGATTTTTCACATATATCATGGAAGACAATGTCATCAACAGATTCCAAACCATGGCTGGAGGTTTTACTACTGGCATCACTCATTCCAGTTGTGCAGGTACAAATGAAAGGTTTCTTGCAGTTTGAACCAGAAACAGCTTTTCGTGTTCTCTGAACAACAGCACATTTGTCACTTCCACCAAAATGGTCGGACACGAAAAGAGCAAGCAATGACGCAATTTGCAAATTATCAATCACTACTCCTCCATCTTTGTCGATGGAACGGTTCATTTGCTTAAATTGATACACCAATTTTCGAGCACGCAACAATATGGAATCTAATTCCTCATCTCTTTCCCTGAAGCAGCAATTGTACAATTAATACAACCTTTATGACTACTAACCTAATATAAATCTGCTTCAATCAGATTAGATGAGAACATCGAGTAGTGACAGAAAATAAAAACTAAGTTCAATAACTACCTATCAAGAAGAATCACTTCCCGAGAATTCATCTGCAGATTTTTTTCATAGCTATCAAGCGGCATAAATCGTCGATCTCGCCCTGCATCATAAAATCCATCAGGTAGGTAATCCCCAACCCCACAAAATGATCTTTCACTATATTGGCAAGACAATAGAGAAGGATCATCTGTTGGTCTCCGTGATTTCGCGGGCTTGGGATTGTCAATATCCTTCTCATAATGCCTTTTTGACTTTTGTACACTATTAGATGTTTCAGAAGAGGAACCTTCACCAGCTACTTTTGCGGCATCTAAAACAGAGTCCAAAACTGCATCATCTTCCGAACCATCACGTTCAGCCTCCTTATGCATCCCTTCGGAGTCAATTGCTGAACATAAGCATCCATCAACAGAGTTTTTTGTAACACTTAAATCCTCATCCCCAGGTATAATAGGTGAACCTCCATGCATCTCACCTTCTACTAGTAGATCTTTACAATCAAACTCTGCCTCTGCAACAACCGATACATCTTTGGACAAGGCATCATCACTGTGAACAGAGACTCTGCACATCGTGCATTTCTCTGATGAGCTATGAATTGTTTCATCAACTTTCCACTTCTTGCAGTTATCCAACCTCTCTTGTCGAGCTTTTGTTTGCAAAATATACCTACGTTTCCACCCTTTGGACCTTCGTGCAGCTAAACATCGATTATTAGGAGAGGATCCAACCAATTGACTCGATGACACAGTAGAAGAGCCTGCAACATGTGGAACTACAAACATTAACCAAATGCAAGATTAAAAGGAAAAACCAACATACAGGCACAGTTTTTATTGTTTTGGGTTTTAGGTTTGTGTGTGTGTGTGTGTGTGTGTGTGTGTGTGTGTGTGTGTGGAGGGGTGGTGGGGAAGCACACAAACACACATATACAATTAGAGAGAGATAGAGATGCCTCTTTATTACAAGGACTATTATGAATCTCCTGGATGACACCCTCATATACATCCATCTCAGCAGTTTCATCGGTGGATAGATCTTTAACATTCCCTTCCAACTTGCAGCATATCCATGATGGTATTTGACAATCATATAGTTGATTATGCTTCAATGAGTATTGAGATAAAAAATTAACCAATTTTGAAAAACATTCTGAATAAAGGCTAAAAGGACAGTTTGGCATTTGAAATTGTAGAAATGACAAGGATTTTCCCATGGAAGAAGAGATCACACCAAGCAAAATATCTGTATCCATTGTTAATCTTATGGTAATGTACCTGAAGATCTAGATTTTTAAGGGTACGCATTGATTCAAGTTCAAGAGACCCCAAAGATGTCAACCGGTTACTTGATAGGTCAAGGTTTTCCAATCTATGCAGATATGAAAGCCCTGATGGAAGCTGGGTTAGTTTATTATTAGCGACTTTAAGTGAAACCAATAGGTTCAAAGAAGCAATTTCATCCGGTAAAATCCTCATCTTGTTAAACGAGATATCCAAGTACTCTAAATTCTCAAGGTAGCCAATTTCTGGAGGAAGGTATCTGCAGGAAAATAACATGCTCATCAGTGATAAAACATCACCGGCATAAGTTGCAAACTATTTACTAACAAAAGCTCAAAGGACAGCATGGCTCCACTAAACATTATTTCAACCAGAGAAATTATCAGCGAATTGCACTTATAATAGGAAACTACATCAATAGCAAGTCTATCTTTTGAAAGTCTAAAGATTGTGTCACCCACAAACACACTGTGCTGGAAGAAAATCTTCATCTGCATTACCTCTCCCAGGATTTGAAAGTGAATTCAAGCAAGAAGCCACACCTTGTCGAATGCTAACTCATTGACTTGTATGTTACATAGACCTTAAGATTCAGATGATGCACAGACATTGGGCACTAGCAGAAACCATTATGGGACAACAAAGACGGGATTCCTCTCTGGGTCCGATGCTTTACAAATGAAAATACAGTCACATAAAGAGAAAGGGGAAGGTCAAGGTACGAAGAATACCTTGGGTTTTACGAATACCTTGGGTTTACCTAGATGTTTTGCTATAGAAATATGAATGAGAATAATGTTATAAATTCGCTAGGCGCTAGTCGGACGCTAGACCAGCGCCTAGCGCATAGGCCACCTAGGCGGGGACTAGGGGCCGCTAGACGGATTCCACGGTATCAAGGTAAATAAGACATTATACTATATATAAAAATAAAAAGAGTTCAAATCACAATTAATAAAAAATTACAAATTTATTCCTCTTATTTGGGGGCTTTCAATTTTTTTCTTGGCCAAATGGGGTTTTTTTTTCGGGCTTTTAAATTTGAAAGCCTAGAACAATGGCCGCAGCAGCGCCTGGCCAAATTCAGCGGCGCCTGGGCCGATTAGTCGGTTGGCCGCCTAGGCCGGCCGATTAGTCGGTTGGCCGCCTAGGCCGGCCGATTAGTCGGTTGGCCGCCTCGGCCGGCAGATTAGTCGATTGGCCGCCTCGGCCGGCAGATTAGTCGGTTGGCCGCCTCGGCCGGCCGATTAGTCGGTTGGCCGCCTCGGCCGGCCGATCAGGCCTTGTTCAGTGCGTCCGACCACCGCCTAGCGCCTAGGCCGATTTTAGAACACTGAATGCGAATAAAGTTCAAACACACAGAGAATATGTGGTCTTGTGGAACAGAGCAGACATAGAAAGTAAATCCCCTTCTAGGCAAAATTATCAATGTCTGAAACCTAATAGATTATGCAACCATGCACGTTGTTCAAGTGTTGTAAAACAAGCAAAAAAGATACTCTCCTCAATTGGATATTACTAAATCGAATACATTCCATAGGTTGGATACGCCTACCCTGATACAAATCTCCTCCGCTTTCCGACTTTCCCTGACAACTATATAAATTTATATTAGCCATCATACAACATAGATCTCCACGTTCATATTTTATTACTTAGACATGGTAGCAGGTCACCTACTGTGGTTAGAACAGAGCTAAAGTTCAAATGCAATAGAGGTGAACTCAGCTAAAAGAAACTACTCATAAGATTTTTTCATGTAGTTCAACACTCTGCAAGGTTTAATCAACTTTCCTTAGAGCTCATAGCACCTATTGAAGGTAAAAAAATCGCTCACTTTGTCTCAAAACGTGTACTAAAAAATTGTTTTCTCAAGAACTAACAGACTAAGCATAAATTTCTATCATACAACGTTCGGTGCAAATCAAAATGAATTTGCAGGTATGCAATACATTTGGTAGCCTATGAAAGACATCAAAAAATGGAAACTGGCAGAAAAGATAAGAGCTCATGTACAACAGCAATCTTTGACAGCCCTATGAACATTCTTTTTAACAGTAACGAGGATCTTTATTACCTAATTGAAAAATGACAAACAGACAGCCTGGTCAAGCACTTGAGCCCGGCAATCTCACTCAAAACTGGATAAGCTGATGGCCTAGGTGGCACTCTACAAAGCTCCAATTCTTTCAAGTTCTTCAATTTACTCAACTCCAACCCACTCAATCCGGGAACAGAAACTTTCACTTGCAAGCATTCAAGCTCGACCAAGTTCTTAAACTCGCCGGGAAACAAATTTATCTCATTGGCGAAAAACTTCAGAGTCTTCAACCCCTGAAACTTCCCCACAACCCGAGGTATCAAATTCAACTCATTCTTATACAAATACACCTCCTCAACCTCATCTTCGCCAACATCAATCAAGGGAAAATCCAATATTTTCCCAGAAACATCAATAGCCGAGCCCAAGTTCAATTCACTCTTGCCACAATCTTCTTCTAGAGTTCGCGTTCCCTTGACAATTCGGGAATTCTCATGCTCCTCCAAAGCGGGATTCTCAATCGTCTCTATTTCATTAACCTGCATTATTCCTCCCACAAATACTTCAACAGAAAGGCATCAATTTTTACACAAAAATTACTCAAAATTGATCCCTTTTCCCAGAAGAAAGTGAGCGAAACTAGACACTAAGCTTGGGAAGGATGATAAGGCACGGATTGAGTTATCAGTTAAGATTGATACAGGCATGTATGCAAGTAGAGGTGCTTGTATACGCCATAGGGGGGTAAATTTCCGTGTTCTGTGGAGGAGCGGGAAGAGTAGTACAGAGGGAAACCCTAGAATCTAGATGAAGGACGGCCATGGCAAGCAAGGATATTTAAAGGTGTCGTGGATTTGAGATTTTTGAGTAATCCAGGGGCCCGGTTGTAATTTCCCAACTCCCATGTTCGTTTATCAGCATATTTTGTTCCAAAATTATCCTAAATTTTGGCCTAAAAAGAGTGTATAGCTAATAAATGCAGATATGTTAATAATATAGTATGTAATGAGAAAAAGTTTTCCCGTTCTGAATAATTATCAAGTTAATGATCAACTCTCTTATTAACTCATTGTATATTCAAAATCATGATTCTCATTTTCCAAAAATAATTGTAAATATCGTAAAAAAATCATACTCCCAAAAAATATTAAAATAACGTACTCTTAAAATGTTAATTACCGGAAAAATAATTTATCGTCCATCTTACCGTCAAACCTCTTTTTCCAAAGGTATATATTTTGAAGAGAAGTATATATTTGAGTCATTAACAATATTAATAGACCTAATTAATGGGGTATATTTCTTTTCGAATTTTATGTTTTAGACCGAAAGAATTACCTCATTCGACGGCTTTGCGAAACACTAGGCCTCCCAGTTCATCGTTCTAGTTAGGGCCTCAAACAAGCGGTGTTGATGGCCCAATTTGGTTGGTCTCAAATATTATCTCACATTGGCCTTAAATCGGTCTCGATAAGTAACATTGCACTTTAATTCTCTTTTATTTTAAATGGACAAGATTATCTGTCTTGTTCGATCAATCAATTTCAATTTTGTCGAATTATTTGGGTTGACAAAATGCAGGATAATGTTAAATAATTTCAATAGTAATGGTCACATCTTTCAAATGCTATACATTTGTTGACAGTTGACTTTCAATAATCTACTAAAATAAATCTATCCAGCATGATTAGTAAGTTATTGAAAATCTTCTATAAAATATAAAAGTACTATATATGTGACAAATGTGAGGTTACCATTTAAGGCAAATTTCAATTGAATTTTCCTCCTCGTTTGTGAAGGATCTCACATTTCAGACTTCTCATCTCATTTTCGAGTTCCCTGCTCATCTCTAAATCATTTAAAAAATTGTTGGATCTGGAAACAGATTATATTTTATTTTTTTCTAATAGTTTAATTGAGTGTGCAGATCTCGCTGTAAGTATAGAGCTGAGGACTGAAGAATTATACAGTATAAGCGAAGAACTAAGCTCAGTTGAGAAGAAGTGCAAATCAGTTCAGACTCGAGAAGAGCAGTTCAGTCCAGAGCAGTTTAGATCAGGTGATGTTGGGAAAATGTTCTTAGTTTCGGTGAAGACAAAAATCAGCTCAGAGGCTATTAGATCAAATCAGGCATAGGGAACACAAATGTTGGATCAGTGTAAAAGATCAGGTCTGGATTTTGATAAACACAAAACTTGTTCTTATGCCACTGACGATCTACACGAGTGCGTAGGTCTAAGCTGGAAGCAGATCAGATCGGACAAGAGTTACGAGCTGAACAACTGCGGTGTAGTAGATCAGATCAGACAAGAGCTGCGAGCTAAAGAAACACGTTGTATAAACAGACAGCGCAGTTAAGTCCAGAGCAGTTTAGATCAGGTGATGTTGGGAAAATGTTCTTAGTTTCGGTGAAGACAAAAATCAGCTCAGAGGCTATTAGATCAAATCAGGCATAGGGAACACAAATGTTGGATCAGTGTAAAAGATCAGGTCTGGATTTTGATAAACACAAAACTTGTTCTTATGCCACTGACGATCTACACGAGTGCGTAGGTCTAAGCTGGAAGCAGATCAGATCGGACAAGAGTTACGAGCTGAACAACTGCGGTGTAGTAGATCAGATCAGACAAGAGCTGCGAGCTAAAGAAACACGTTGTATAAACAGACAGCGCAGTTCAGTGAACAACAAGATCAGCTTAGAACAGCTTAGAACAGGAGCAGCTTAGTGGAGACAAGAAGATCAGCTCAGAGGTCTAAGCTGAAGCAGCACATACCAGATCACTGCAGAACAACTCAAGAAACTCCGAGCTGTACAGAGAATAACGAAAAAACTCAGAGCTAAAAGAAGAAGAACAAAGCAGCTCAGAACTGTACAGAAAAGGACGAAGCAGATTAGAACAGATGAGAACAAGAAAAGCTTAGAGGAAGCTTCGTAGTAGATCAACTGAGAGAGACGATCGGCAGAAAAGAAGAAGCAAAATTGAGTCAAAGAGAACAATAGAGCAAGTCTCAGTTGAGGATCAACTCAGAGAACCGGCTCAGAGAAACAGCATAGAAGATCCGGACAGAGCTGGTCAAGCAAAATCAAGCAAACCATATGATAACAGAACAAGCGAGGACAAATCTGCACTTTGTCCGAGTTGAAAGAGTATTTGAACTTCACCCAAGCTGAAAGAGCCGTTGAAAGCCAAAAGAGTAAAAGCCTTATGTCACGGCTAAAGATCAGATTGACAGACATCAATTATGGTATCTCTCCAACGGTCATAATTCATCAAATGTTACATATACACTGAAGATTCAAATGAAGAAATATAGAGAAAAGCAAAGCAGAAATATATACAGAAAGTCTGTGAGAAGAACAGAGGAAAGAAAACAGAGAGAGCGAATCAGTAGACGATCAGATAAGAGGAGCGTCATTGTCAATGTCGACTGCTGAGCGTATCACATTTGAAGAAGCACTTCCCAGTGTATGAGACAACAAAAATGAGTGCTGCTACAGATCAGAATCTGAATTTTGATTAACACAAAATCTGCTATTATGTTTCTAACATTTTAATTGAGTGCGTGGGTCATAGCTAGAGTAGCTCTGTCACGAGCTGGTTCTCGCAAGCTGGTTCAGTTTAGAAAAAGAAGTGACAACATTCTTCCAAGAATCCTAGTATGCAAGGTATACTCGATCAGTATCCATAGGTCTAATATGACTATGGTCAGACGTGAGCTGAAGAAGAGCATTGTAGCAAAACAACCGCAAGCTGATAGCAACGAACTGAGTACAGATCGAGGAGACTAGCTGAGAGACCAGCTCAGAGTACAAATCAGCAGAGGCCATCAGATCACGAGAAAAGCAGTTTGAACACAAGTGTATGTGAAGACTGTATTATTTCAAACCGATATGCTTTGTCTTGTCAACTTTGGGTGTAGTGGTCACATGTTCAAAGTCAACAAAGACTGCAAATGCTTTTAATGATAAATGACACAAGGTACAACTTTGTCAGAACTTTACAGAAGCCTTTTCAACGGCTAGGAACTTGTGTTCAACGGATATATTTGCACAAAGGCTTTATATATCAAAGAAACAACGAACATAGTAGGTGTGAAGATAAGTGTCCGTTGCACAAGAGAAAAACAAAGAGCACTGCATAGTCGACAGCTTGTACACTCAGGTGGCAGCTGGTATACAATCTGTGCTGGTGCCCAGGTTGAGCTGGTGCACAAGCCAAGAACTTAAACGCAACATCTTTATGTTATGATGACTTCCTGTCATCTTTCTTAGGTTGGTGCAGTAAACAGCGAAGTGTCATGACTGTCACAATTAAAACAGGTAAGATCAGTAGAGGGATCCTTTCTTTGTGGATAATTATTAACATTTTGAAATTTTTATTGGTTCTTATTCATAAATTTCCCAAAATTCTTGATGAAGAGGGACATAGTTTCATTGATGAGTTGTTCAGCTGACTTAGCTCTCTCCTCCACTGTAGTAGTAAGGGCTTTGGTAGGCTGTGATAATGACATTTCAGCATTCGATCTTGTTTTTAACTCGAACTCATATGCTTTCAGATTAGCGAATAGGTTGTGAAGTTCAAATCTATTGAGGTCCTTAAACTCTAGCACTGCCATCGTCTTCACATTTCATTCCCTTGGCAGAGCTCTCATCACTTTAAGAGCTAGTTTCTTGTTAATATACTCATTTCCCGAGGTAGCTAGCTCGATGATTATGTTGTTCAATCTCTAATCAAAGTCAATCATAAACTCACCTTCCTTCAATTTGATCCTTTCAAAATTATGCAAGGCTACTATGAGTCTCTTGTACTCATTACTTTCATAGAGTTGTGTGATATTCTCCCATATTTCCTTAGTTGTGGAGCACATCTTAATCTTGCTGAACATGTTCTTGTCCAGCGTCTTAGATAGAATGTCTTTAGCCACATTATCCAAATTGATCTTTCTTTTATCTTCAGCGGGCCACTCCATAGGCTTTTCTATATAGTGTGGAGTACCTGCAGTTATTCCAATAGCATGTTGGCTTTAGAATCCTTAGTGGTCCATCCATGACGATAAACCACATGTCATCATCATGTGCAATCGATGTACCTGCATACGAGTTTTCCAGTCATCATAATTTTCTTTGGAAAACTTAGGGATCTTATAGAAAAAATCCATTATATAAATAGTTTTTGAAATAATTTTTTTTTCAGTACGAATTTACCTCGCTCTGATATACTTGATAGGACCGGGAAAGATTTTAGAGGAGGGTGAATAAACTCTCTCCCATATTTATCATTTAAAACGAGTTCTAAAACAACCGAGTTAACAGCTGAATCCTTTGTCTCATTCTAATCTGATTCTCAAGCTACAAAAATATTTGTAGGAAAAAGTTTGATTAATCAGTGAACTTATATACCATAAAGTAAACATATAAGAGATGAGAATTTGTTTCTGAAAGTTTGAATCAATACTTTATGTCTCCCCTTATTCCTGAACTAGAAGGTTTGCAATTAGAAGACTCTGATATGATTATAGAGTATAATCAAATCCACTCGATCAGCTCGCGGCTAATTTGAACTCCTAGTAATCATCTCTACTAACAG
This sequence comes from Dorcoceras hygrometricum, assembly GCA_001598015.1. NCBI lineage: Eukaryota > Viridiplantae > Streptophyta > Magnoliopsida > Lamiales > Gesneriaceae > Dorcoceras > Dorcoceras hygrometricum. The sequence continues at coordinate 103,741 of KV011797.1, forward strand.
AATATACTCTATTAGTTTGCAGTGGATAAAACTCTCAGGCTAAACTGATATTCAATATAGTCTAGATCCTTAATCAAATTCAGAAGTTTTTCTCTTCTCTCGGCTTCTATTTATAGCTTTTGATTCCAGCGGTAATAAATGTGTCTAGGTGTCTCATCTGTTGAATCCTTATATGTTCATTCTTAAGCGATAAATGCACATTTAATACTCTGCACAACTCCATATTGATGCATTAAATGCTCTTCTTTTTGTTATGTAAGACAATCCTCTTACTTTAACCACTCCAATCTTGTTTTGGTTGTTGTTGTATATGTCCAACGACTATAAATGCTCAGCTTAAGTCAAACACTCGAAGTATTCTCTGATCTGATCTGATGTAACTCTTTTGGTCTGATCTGACCTGGCTCTCTAATATGATATGTTCTGATACACTGATTGATCCGAACTCTAATATGCTCTTTATCTGATCTGCACTTGAAAACTGTCCTACATAATCTGCTCTTTTCTGATCTATCCAAACTAAGCTCTATTTTGTCGATCTATCCGACATCAACCTATACTCTAATCTGATTTTATCTTAAAAAATATTATGATATGAGCTTATCTTTTGTTATTACCAGAACTTAGAATATTTTTACGTTAAGAGCTTACTTAATATCTTGTTTTAAGTAGGAATTTCGTTAATGTTTTGCCATTTTTAGCCCCTCACACTGTTCAATTATTTGATGGCTTGATTTCATATGTAGACAATTTCAGCGGTTGAATTACAGTGCCTATATTTACTTTTTATAGATGGTATCTTAGTTCTACTTCATGTCTGTTAAACTTTGTATTTGGTTTCAAGATTGTGTATGAAACTAGAATTATTTCTATTCATTTTATTCATCATTGGATTCAATTAATTGCAAAAATTACTATATATCTATAACATTTCTGTAACAAAACAAATAGTGGTAGAACAAGGGTAATTAACCCAAAATCAAAGTGCTGGTTTCGCCTCCGGCGAAGGTGATGTTTATCTTTCTATTCTAGCCAAAGTTAAATCTATGTTTTCCAAGTTTTTTTATACCCTTCTATAGTTTGTGGTCCGAATAATTTATTTCATTTATTTAGTTTTGAATGTATTGTGATATGTTTGCTTAATATCTAGTGTTAAGTTGGAATTCCGTCAATGTTTTGCTCTTTTTGCTGTTTTTTAGCCCCTCAGCTTGTTCAATAATGTAACTTTCGCATCTTGGTGGCCATTAACTCTTTTTTAATTGGGAATTCTTTTGCTTAGAGTCTTGTGTTGTGACTTGTGAAACTCTTTTTTTTACTTGTTTTTTCTTATTTGGCGACTGGGTGCGCAGTATGGAATGGTTTGAGTTTAATTGGCAGTTACCATGGGAGAGGGAAGGTGGAATCAGTGGGCTGCTGAGACATGACTGTGGCCCAAATACTTAAGGGGATACAGCCCAGATCAAAACTAGAATGGGCTCGAGCAAGGATGGATTGTCTGGTCCAATAATCGCTGCTAAAGTCCCCCATTCTTCCTTGCTGCCATTATTTGGCCAGCTGACTCTAACTCGTCTCCTCTCTCGCCAGTCTCGTGGACACGGATAATTATCTCGACTCACACGCGCTCGCATACGTACACACACTCTTACGCTGACGGTGTTTTACGGATTCGGAAGATGGGTCTGGTTGTGGTTTTGTCCGCATATCATATTTGATGGAAAAAGTTGTTCATTATTTGGTTACGTGCCAAGATGTTGGATCTGTTTTACAGATCAGAGTCTAAGTTTTGATTCACACAAAATCTGCTTCTATTGTACTAACGCTCTACATGACATGTGCAGCTTGCTTAGACTGGAGTAGATGTGAAGATATCCAAACTGGAACAGTGAGGGGACGCCTGAGCTGGATCGGTCGAAGATATCTAGCTGGAACAGTAAGGGGACGCCCAAGCTGATACAACAGTTTACTTCCAGAAGTACCGGGAACACCAAGCTGGTTCACCAGCTTGGAGTAGGAGCAGCACGAAGATCAAGCGCAGAATGATGAAGAGCAGAGTTCAAGCGCAGAATGATGAAGTGCAGAACGGCTCAAGCGCAGATCAAGTGCAGAGTACAAGAGCAGTGATTGAGTGCGAAGCCGTATACAAGAGCAGTGATCAAGTGCACGCTTGATCATTAATCACGGCAATAATCAGTTCATAATAGGGATCTCAGTCCTTGGGAAGACTGAATCAGAACTGATTAACAGTGTGCTTGCTTGTGTTTTGGATGATGTGTCTGAATGGATCAAGTGGACAAGCAAGCAACATTGGGGCTATTGACGAGAAGAATAGAGCCCAGCTGGTTAAGGATAAACCAGCTTTAAGTTAAGAAGACCAGCCGGGAGTAGACAAACCAGCTGACCGTATGATATCTGTGAGAAGCTTGATCTCACAGATATATCAACCGACTGGTTGGTGACCAGCTGGGAATGGAGCAAAGCTGGAGCCTCGAAGCAGCTCAAGAGCAGGAAAGAACAGAACAAGTTCAGCTGCAGACAAAAAGAGGCGCAGATGCAGAAGTTGCTCAGCTCGAAGATGAGAACAAAGAAGCTGGTGAGGAGAAGAATAGAGCTTTGTAAGAGCTGAAGAAGCAACCAGCTTGACGAAGAAACAAGCCGAGAAACCAAAACCAGACAAATCAATCTGGTCAAACAAAGCAGTTTGAACAATCATATGAAAACCAAATTAATTGGTTCAAACTGATTTGTTTTGTCTTGTCCACATCAGGTACAAGCAAACAGAGCTCGAAGTGATCAAAGGCTTCAGAAGTGCCAACGAAAAGAGCTCAAGGCATATAAAGCCTGCAACGCATTAAAAACCAAAGGACACAAAGTACAAATGCGTCGGAAGACTTTTTAGAACGGCTACAACTTTGTGTCCAACGGATAAATCCAAGCTGAGACTTTATATGTCAGGCGCCATGAAACAGAAGATGCATGCGCCATAACAGAGAGAGAGTGTTGTGCAAATACATAACAGAAAATCAGAAGAAAGCACAACCATGGAAATATAACAGATAACCAACTCGGACAGGAGCACTTCCCAGTTTGTGTGAGATTTAATTATTGAGAGTTTATGCTTACACTGTAAATCTCACACACATACACATTCACTCATATTCGATAGTTGAACGAAACAGATTAGAGTGAATGTAATTCAAACCTCTCCATTGTAGTCTTTGGACAGAGATGTCTTTCGCACTGAGACGTTAAAGAAGTTTATGTAGTCTTTCGCACTGAGACAGTAAAGAAGTGTCGCCTTTCTCACTGAGGCAGTGAAGAAGTGAGTTAGACACATGCAGCTTATGGGCTGGTGTGCAGTGGTGTGGCTAGGAGTTTCTTGCGGCTGCTGGTCGTAGGAGTGTGTTGCAGCGAGGGTTGTTGTAATCAAAGTTTTCTAGTGGATCCTTCCCGTTGCGGAAGAAGGGGAGATGTAGGAGATTGAGCTCTGCTTCCATAAAAAAATACAACGTATTTTCTTTACTGCTTTCAGTACTTTCATACATACATATTGCATATTTAGAACTGTGCATAAAACTGTTTAAAAAGGCTTTCGAATTTAAGAGTGCAGTTTGAGTTATTTCCGCATGATTTAAATTCATTACTCAATCTGTATCTCGGTGCACAAGTATTCAAGAATACTGAGCTACTATAGCTCTAAGCATCGAATAACCAGATCGGTCGGATTTGTATCGAGCTGGTTTCAACATCCAGCTGGAACCAGCATGTTTAGCGCTCGCTATATCACCGTGCTGGTTTCAACAACCAGCTGAATCCAGCTTGGCTATTGTGATTCGAGTTCAGCGTCCAGCTGGATCCTGTGCTTTACACTCGATCTGGTTATATTCTCTAAGTGTTGGTTATTATTCGAATAACTAATAATTGCATACCAATAGAGGGCAAGCGATCCTAACACAAGATATAATTTGCTTGTTGACCCTGTTATTGATTGATCATTTAGCTTCGTTTTATAATCGAGGATCCCTTTCCGAACTGGTAATCAGTAAAACCGACTTGGTAGATTTCCCAACATTGTTTATGAAAATAAAAATTATATTTTTGTACTAGTGATCGTTATTTATCCGTAGAAGCTCGTTTGTTTGGGTTCCCAGCAGATTTCTGTGTTTTGGATTTGGGAAGATGAAACCTCTTTTTAATCTGCTTTTTGGGTTTACTAGCTAAGCAAGAATGGGGTGACGAGAAGAAGAAGACAACTATGCTGGTGAGCCTGGTTTAGGCCAAGAACTACACACCAGTAACGTCAAACTGAAGTTTCGAAAGTACGATCGAGTGAACCGCCATGTTTTGTTCACTGAGGTGAAGATGAAGTGAGCTCCAAGGTGTTGACTCGATATGTGGATTCTGTTGAAAAATGTGAATGAAAGCTGTCAGATCGCTTGATCTGGTTGAAGAGTAGTCAGGTCGCGAGCTGGTTGAAACCAGCCAGGACGCGAGCTGCTTCAGGCCGTGAGCAGTCTAGTTGCGAGCTGGCTGAAATCAGTTAAGACGCGGGCTGTTTCAGGTCGCATGCTGTGAGCTATTGTCACAAGCTGTGTGGTCGCAAGCTCTAAGCTGATCTGGGCAGCCGTGCTGATCTGCACGATCTAGTCCTAAGCTCCAAGTTGATCTGGACAATCGGGCTCCGAGCTGATCTGGGAAGGCGTGCTGGTATGTGTACGCTAAATCGGATCACATCGGTTCCTTCGAAATAGTACAACTGTTCACGCTTCGTATTCCTCATGAAATGATGAATCTGTTCAAAAAGGTGCAACTTTTTGAAACAGTGCAACTGTTCGGAATGACGGCTGTTCAAGGCACCGATCCCGCATTATAATTACAGGCAGTTTGAGCATTCGGAAAAACTCAATCTTCTGCATTCTTCTGTGCTTCTGCACTGTATTTGCTCTCTGTTTTCCCTACGTACAGTTCCCGACTCAAAAACAAAGTTTAAAACATTTTTTTGTTCACCGAAATTACTCGGTGTGGTGCTACACTTCGTATTCGTAGAACGTTGTATCTTAGGAACGATTGTCGGAACGAGAGAACTATACTCGGGCAATTTCATCTTGCGGAAAGAGGATTTTCCTCGTCTCAACCAATCAAAGTTAATGAACTGCTGTTCGACAGTTTAGAGCGTGAACTGTGAAAAAACAGATTAGAACACCCAACAGATTCTCCATCGGTGCTCTTCAAAAAGAGCACCTCTTTTTCTGTTTTTGTTCGAGTAAACGGGTTTATTTTGTCCCGACGGTATTTAGTAATTTTGAAAACAATATAACGTGAATCAACTAAAAATATAAAAGAAATTAAATAATAAAATATTTAATAATTAATCCTAAAACATGTATATTTTTATAGGTTGGGAAAAAGAGACAGATAAATGTTTATAAGAAAATAGATAAAATGAAGGAGGAAATAAATCATAAATCCATTCAAATCTCTACTTTCGATCAAAGAAAATTATTGCTATATATTGTTAAGACTGTATTCGTATTTGTATATTAATAACTTTCATGATTGATAATTACAGTAAAATTTTGAATATTATAGATTTTTAAAGAGTTTTCAAAATCAATATTGAATATCATAAAACTTTCGTGTAGTTTATAAAATTATTATTAGATCCTAAAATTTTATTGGGTTGGTGAAAATCATTATTGAATGTTTATATATTTCTATAATCCAAATATTAATATCCTCCGCTAATAAAGCCCTACTGGCTTTTGGGGGGTTTGGATTATATTCCAGGCTGTGTCAGACATAGTACTGATGCCTCGAATTTTATATTTCTTGGAGGCGCTTATGTTACATTGTTATGGGCTGTTCCAATATTCTGGATTTGGCTCCACCTCTGGCCTGCACTTTCTTGGAGGGGCTTATATTTCTTGGAGGGGCTGAAAGTATTTGTATATGCCTGTCTTACAGCTCAACCTCTGGCCTGCACTTTATCAGAAATGGACCCAGCAACGATACTATACCTAAAGGCCTGAAATATCAAACATTATTTCATGTATTTTGGTTCATTCTCATCCACTCTAGTGACCAATTATCATATATAAATAGCTTTTACAGAGAGGGATTGTTTTTTGGACGTCTATCTTACATCAAAAACATCTGTATTTAGGACAGAATCACAAATTTGAATTTAGGAAAGAATCACGAATTTGAAACTATTGAGTAAAATGTTCTAAGTTTTGGCGATGACAAAATAAACTCGGAGCTTATTCGATCATATCAGGGTAGATCTAACATCACATGTTTGATAAAACAGATCGCATCCAAGTTGAGTAAAGTCAACTCAACTTTAGGAACATATAGTAGAACAACTCAAATCAGATTTTGAAGTACAGAACAGATCAACTTAGGGTTTTCAGATTAGAACAAAACAGAAATGCAGAATAGACAATAAAGCAGATCCATTTGAAGTTTCGCATAGATCAGATACAGATTTCAAGGCTTTAACTTGACAGGATGTTTGTAGCAGTTGAACAACTTGAGATAAAATCAGAATGTGTCAAAGTTAGCTCTGTACGAGGTTTATATGTTTTAAGCAAAAAGGGGGAATATTAAATGGAACGGTACGGAGCAAAGTACAGTTTTTAATGCTCATTAGTTACATGAGTACGGATCATCGACTGAGTCTACCGTATATATTTATTATCGTTTGGATTCGAAGAGTATAAAATGATGAGAAGTTGAATCAAGAAAACAGCTCTGACATTACAATTATTCAATCTTTCATATTTCACATAAGTTTGTTTCTCAATGTTTTTCATTATCTTCTGCATTGGTTCAATCGCATACTTAATCAGATAGAATTTGTTTATACAGTGATTAGATTAAGCCTTATAATATTTGTAAACACAACCTCTTTGCTGCTTGAATGTTGGCGGATCCGGATCCCGTTCCGGGGGCGCAGCGGAAGTTTCAAAGTTTGCCCCGGAAACGTTCAATACATAACAAATGTAATGCAATAAAACATACATAGGATGTTTTAGAGCGTTACCTTGCTGGCGTCTAGGCGCCTGGCTCCGACCAGATTCACAGGGAATCTGGCACTTCAACGGTAGGCGGCGGTAGATCTCCTAATCCGGTCCACGACTGGAAACAGGACTCCTTCGTCAGTCTGCACTAGAAGAGCTGACGAATTTGCCACGAACAGAATCTCCACGACAAGGTGATCGGAACAAGTTCGATCACGGCAAGCGACGGCGGCGCGGCGGCGGCCGAGAGAGGCGTGGAGGAGAGGGGTGGGCGGCGCTTGGAGGCTAGGGTTTTGTGTTGTGTGGTGTGTCATACATCAACCCTAGGCCATGCATATATAGACTAGTGATGGGCTTGGACCGGCCCAATGGACCTGGGTCAGGCCCAGGTCCATATGAACATTCGGTTCATTTCCATCACGGTGGCTTCATCATAACTCCGATCGACGATCTGATCGGACCGATCTACAAAGTTTCCAAAACTGATTATTATGATGCGAAAACAATTTTTCAGACCACCTAGTCCAAAATTGCAGTTTAGCCCTTCAACTTTGGGAAATCACAATTTGACCCCTGTTGACTTTTAGGAAGTCGCACTCCCTAAATTTCTCCTCCTATGCTCAACACATTGAGCTCAATTTCCGTGCGGGAATCGTGAAGGCAGTACTTGTGTGACCCTCAATGGTTCAGGGATACAGCTAGCCGTGGGCCCACAACAATTGCGACTCTGAAATCACAATTTCGGACCGACCCATCGGATCATGGTAAAGCACCTAGCAACATCGCCCCATGATCTCCTAGGTATCACTGATAGTGCCTGCAAGAACCAGTTGGTCGTGGTTAGCGTACAGTACGGTCATTTCAACACATATATCTCGATCAGATCAACGACCATTGGTACATCGAGAGTCGCTAGAGATCCAATAACTATGCATACATCTCGGAGATCAAATAGTGACATCGCGAGTGTTACTAGATAAACCCATTTACCTAAAACACATCTAGTACTCTGGCCAGAGATTTATCATACTATTATCTCCTCAGATAGCATAGGATATCCACGCATGAAAGCGAGCGGTGAATCCTCGACAACGAAGCATCGACACCTACATGCATCGGGACCTCACCCAATCCCGCCACCTAATGACCCCATCTGAGTCGGTAAACGGGTCAAAATTAGGCACCTATCATGTAGAGTCTCAATGACATTTCGAGTAGTGAGGACTAATCAGTACAACCAAGACCTCGGACTTATCCACTCGATAAATGGTAACCACTTGGAAAGTCCGAACGAGGGTAGTTCGATAGATCACCAGGTCACTATCCATCTGCATGCTCAGAACATCACAATGCTCCTTACCAATGAAACGTGGTACTTCACATCGCAGATGCTAGTCTCAAGCTCGGGCGGCCTTATCCTCATTTTGAGGGCCAAATCGACTAGGAACGAGTTCAGAATACACAGTGACTATTAGATGTGTTTCATGATAGCCATCATATCCACTATCACATCTAACATACACTGTGGTGCATTCTCGATCTTTATCCAACACAATTGTTAACATTATAACATAATGAAAATAAAGAACGTCATAAAAGAAATGCGAATTTCATAAATAAAGATCGTTATACACAAGAGTCAATAAAACCCACATGCCACAAGTTGGCTAGTTGGGCATCTACTCTAACATTGAAAAGATATGGTGCTGCATGACTGAGTGGTTTAGGATGCTATGTATCTTATTCAACGTCTTCTAATTAATATCCTTCCTGTTTGGAAAAAGTGAAGACGTAAATGTATGCTTCGAACTTTCAGAAACAAATTCTGACTTTACCGGATTTAAGGTGACACGTATTTATATTTAACTTTACTGTTTAATTGAGTCTTTCTGCATAATATTTTTTATTCTCAAGAAAAATTAATAAGTACTGCTATCAGCTGTTGACTCAGCTGATTTGCAAAATCGTATTCTAAGCACAAAAAATAAAAAAAGTTTATTCACCCCCAAAACTCCATGCGGATCTCTAACAGAAACATTTCTATTAAGTTAGAAAAAAAAGAAATAGAAAAATTCTTCCAATTGGGTGTTCCAGTGCCACACTTCGAACCGATGTTCTTGCATTTTGTATTCCAAATGGGTAAAAGTAGATATATATAGTTAAACATTTATTGCATGTCGGGCCCGGTGCTCATAATTACAGATTAAGCACACAATTAATAATTAATACGGAAGCTTAAATGCGTGTTAAAAATTTTTCTTTAGGCCTGATATGAATTAAACGAGTAAAAATATTGAATACTCAAAATAAAGATACTAGTTCCTTTAGAAACTGTTCATAACCACATGCAGAGCTAACATGCTCATCATACACGCAGAAAGCCAGATAATAAACAACATCCAATCTTCTAGTCAACAAAAAAAATCCAACCATAACCACGTCAAGTCAAATACAATACAACAACTACTCAGGACATCCCCTGGTAATGACTCGACACTATATACATGTACATATATATAACTGGGACACTCAATCAACTCCTAAGGAGCTCCACTAGCTGATGAACCTCCTGGACCAGCTGAAGTACCTGGATAACTTGAAATGGTAACAACACAACCAAGACAGCCTCAAAGGAAAAATGGGTCAAAACCCGGTATGGAGAACAAAGTAAAACAGCAAACGAAGTGCGTATGATATATGCGACGTTCTAAGCAATGCATGTCCGCACAAGAAACATCATATACCAAAACAGAGGCCAAATGAAACGATCGACATCAACATGTGAAACATAATCGGGAATTCAGGAACTACCCGAGCGTTCCAACGAATATGTGGCTCATCGTCTAGAGTGACAAGAGCTACCCGCCCGACCGCGACGGCAAACGAAGGTGCACTACAACTATCAGCCACCACCTATCAAGGCCACAACAGGCTGAGGGGGCGGGAGTGACCCGATGCATCCTCAATGCTCTCCTCGAGAGTATGAAACAAAAAATCACTCCACGAGTGTACGACTCAAGACAAGTCAATTCAACGGCTAAGAATAAAACTCAAGGCCCGATATGTGCGCATATGCTAGATGCCATGACATGAGAATATATATATATATACACTGAGCCTAGGGGTTCTGACTTTCCGTAAGGTCACGTTGGTAACTTTAAAGTAATATATATATATATATATATATATATATATATATGTGTGTGTGTGTGTGTATGTGCAATCACACGCCAATACAGTACAAGCAACAACATAGATTCAACACATAGCACATAATCATACTCTACGAAGGCTGTAAGTACTAGTTCAATCCATACATAAGGTATCTCTTACCAAATACCTCACGCTAAGTTATACGGCGGAACAAAACGTCCTCACCACTCAAGAGATCGCGCACGGGATGGTACCCAGTTAACAGGTTGGAGAAATCACGTCAGAAACTACAAGAGTCTCCAGCAACTCGAGAAGCTACACCAAAGACTACCGAACACCCTGAACTGGTAATAACTACAACATATAAAAAATCTGTTCCCTCTAAAAGAAATCAGCTCGGGAAAATTAACCAGAATACAACCTAGGGTAAATCTGCTCAGAATAGGTCAACTATACACCAAAGTAAACCATGCTGGTCTCAAAACAAAGCCAAGGATAAGATTATCAACTTACAGCTCAGGGAGACCTGAACCGAAGAGCTAAACAATCGAAAAAATCAAAGAACATCTCGCCTCGACTATCATCGCGTTCCCTTCTCCGGCCAGTCACCGGTCTCAAGAGTGGTAGGGAAAAGATGAGTTTGGATAGAGGATTCCAACGGTACCAATCTTGCTCCAAGCTGAGCCATCTACCACTGGCTATCGGAAAAGATAAGGGTCGGGTGAACAGTGACGAGGGTTTCGTGAAGGGACACCAGCTCGGACTCTCAAAAGTATACGGAATATCTTATGGTCGAAAAATGTCTAACACATGGTCAACAACTTAGTATATGAGAAGTTCTCCCAATCTGATCTACAGTAAACCACCGAGTAGCACATGAGTCTAAGCTGATACCAGCTTGGGAAGTCCAGCACGTGCAACATCACATCAGCTCAGCGTCAACAGAACAGCACGAGACCCTCATATCAGCTTAGAGCTTTTCAAATAGCACGGGCAATATCAGCGCGTGCCACCATACAACTGAGGAATCATATCAGCTCGCACTACTCGAACCAGTATGCGCTACTCAACAGTACAGTACTACCAGACCAGCTCAGCTCGCACCAGATCAGCACAGCTCGATCAACACACAGCTCGATTAGCCTAATACAGCTCGATCAAGTCAGCACGCTCGATCCAGTTCGGCATTGTTCTATAAGATTATCACGTTTCAGCAGATCAGCTCAGCGCTCAAGAAAACAGCTCAACTTGCATCCGATCTAATCCACTCTAAACTGATTAGTCCAACGTAATTATCCTAAACTGATCTTCCAGACCCCACATTGCATGTCACTTTTACTATGTGAAATGTGAAATATAAAATAATTTGTTAAACTATTGTAGTTATAACCTATGTTTTATTGATGAATCCTTCGGATAGGGTAATTGTCTTTTGACAGAAATTATCATGGATGATAATACAACATTTTAAGTTTATTAATTTGCAACATTTCAAATTTAGATATTGATCATTTTACCAACAATCGAAGAATGTACATCCATAGTTGGTTTTAATTTTTAATGATGATAGGTCAAGTGTTTTTTTTAAGAATGATATAATAATTATTCATAATTAAAACGATACATTGAAACTTCTGGCAAAAGTTGACATTCACTTGAAATTGCTTACCTCGATGTCAAAATAAATTAAATTCAACCAAAATAAATTAGATAAACTATCCAAAAACACTAGGAATTGAACATAAAACAAACAACTTTCACTCGCCAAATATTACGAAGTGACCATTGGTGAAATAACATGGACGTTGCCGTATAGTATAATATAAGATCTACTTTTCAAACCTATGAACTGCCTATATTATAGATAACATTAATAATTGCTGAACCCTTAAAACACTTCCAAAAACATGTGATTGAGTGACCACGATTGTCAAATCATATATCACTTCAAATAATTTCCTACCGTTATACATAACTTATTACATTCTCCTAAATCTTCCTAATATTTTAAATTTCATTTTATAAATATATATAAATTCAAATAAGGGTAGCTGTGTCGTGGTATGGTATGGGGATGGTCAACCTGAACGACATTTGGGTATGTATTCTCATTCTCATTACTATTATTTTTTTTAAAAAAAGGAATAGGTGTCTACTCAAGCCCCTGCCATGCCATGTGGTGTTTGTTATAGGCCAACTTGTCTCACCTAATCTTTAATATAATACGTCCACAGTCTCACACCCATATTTCACGTACGTGAATTGATTAAATCATTCTAGAAATCGAAGCTAATAATCGTAAGTATTTTTTTAACAGTATTTTTATTCTTCCACAATAAATGATATGTGTGTTTTATAATAATATATCGCCGGATTAAATTTAGTGTTATTGATATGATAGAATAATAGATTAAAAGAAAATAACATATCATAAAAGTTTGTGTCATGGAATTGTAATAAATCATGTTCTTAAAAACTTGAGCACCGAAAAATTATATCAAATTTGGTTTTCAAACGAAACGAAAAATACTCGACATAATTTTCTAAAACCGATTTATACGGTCCATAAAACATTTCATTGAAAGTGAATTTGTAAAATCAGTTTGGTTTGAAATATTTTATCAAATACATAAAATGCTTTAATAATGCATGATGATCATGACTCAATGCAACAAGATAAACACATATTTTGTTTATCGAAATTTCCTTCTACATCTCCTCTTCTTCTATTTAAAGAAGGATCCACTGGAAGACTTTGATTTATAAATAGTCTGTGCAGATCCACTTCAATTTAGGACTTACTCATTGTCTAAATTGAAACTCCTATACTTCACAAGTTTATTGTGTATTTGTGTGTTGGAGTGTAATAATTGTCTCTGCTAAGTAGGGCAATCGAACAGTGAGCTTGAGTTTCTATACGGTTTAAAAGATTGGAGTTGCATTGTTATCACCAGCTATAACTTTTGTAAAGCGGCAAACGATCGATCCAACAATTGGTATCAGAGCAAATGTCATGGGTTTGGTTTACATTGATTGCAAGGAGCACAATTATTGGTAGGGGGATTGTTGAGGTGCAATGATTGCCGCTGCTAGGTTGAGCGATCGAACCGTGACGCTTGTGTTGTTATACATTTCAAAAGAGTGGAGCTGCACCGTTACCACAAGCTATAACTTTTGGTAAATCGACAGGCGCGCACTCGATCCTACAATTGTATCAGATCCAAGATCACGGGTTTGATTCACATTAATTGCAAGGAGCACAATTATTTGGAGGGAGACTGTTGAGATGCAATAATTGTCCCTGCTAGGTAGAGCGATCGAACCATGTCGCTTGTATTGCTATACAGTTTAAAAGATTGGAGTTGCACCGTTACCACCAGCTATAGCTTTTGGTAAAGCGACAGACACTCGATCCTAAATTGTGTAAAGACTATCACTCAACTATACATTGAAACTCATCTCTCATTTTACATGAGTGATAGGGCGTGTGTGAGAAAAATAATCAATTACAATGTATACTCTCAAATGTATTCTCGTACATTAGGAAGGGTCTGAATAAGCTAATGTCTTCATGTATGATCCTATTTGTTTGTTCTCTCCTCTATTATGTTATTTTTTCTCTTCTTTCTTCTGTTCTCATATTCTAATATTCTTCTATTATACTGCTTTTTAATCTCCCAAGTGTTATATTTTTACCTTCCAAACCTGGTATGAACGTTAGGCACAAAGAAATATCCATTGGAAAGGCTTCTGAACACTTTTGGTCAATTTAGATGATTTTGATACTTGTGTCTTATCTAGTTTGACTGAGGTGATCTATGCTACTGGGTGTTGTGCTTATATGGGATGTCAATTTTCACCAGGGAAAATACCCGAAACAGGGCGATTGTTGGGGTGAAGTTTCGGTTCAGGGTTTGGTGATTTTGAAAATCCCACCGCGGTGAATTTGGGGTGGGTATGGGGATGCTGTTCTCATCCCTAACCCGTCCCGATGATGGATGATGATGATGATAATAGTAGTAATAGTAGTAATAATAATAATAATAATAATAATAATAATAATAATAATAATATGTTATATATTTATTTTTTTCTATATATCTTTTTATTTTAAACGAGATGGAGTTAAGAACTACAAATAATCTAAAATTTTGTTTGGATTAATGCGATGTGATGTAATAGAGAATAAAGTAGTAAAATGACGCTAATAAGTTTGATATTTTTTTGTTATCGAATCATATATTATTAATGTTATGATGTGTAAATTATTTATATAATATTATTCATGTACAATTGTATTTTATTCAATTATATATGAATGATATTTTTTAATTAAACTATTAATAAAATTATATAAAAAATTTAAAGTGGGTAAGAGGATAGTTTCAGGAATCCCCATCCACGCGGGTTCTGGGACGAGGATTCCAGAGTTGCTAGAATTGAGGATGGTGGCGGGATATAATCCAGGGACGGGGATGGAATGAATGATATTTTTTAAATTAAACTATTAATAAAATTATATAAAAAATTTAAAGCGGGTAAGGGGATAGTTTCAGGAATCCCCATCCACGCGGGTTCTGGGTCGAGGATTCCAGAGTTGCTAAAATTGAGGATGGTGGCGGGGACATAATCCAGGGACTGGGATGGATGATAGACTCGTCCCTGCCCCGACCCATTGCCATCTCCATGTGTTGATTGATCAGCTAGGTGTTGTGCTACCAGTGGGTTATGTGCTGACCATTTGGGAGTTGTGTTGACCACATTACGGAGTTGACCGATTGGGTTTTGTGCTGAGCATTTGGAGCTGTGCTAACCAGGTTACTGCGCTGACCTAGCTAGGAGATGTGCTGACTAGCTGCCCTGACAAGATTACTATGCTGACCCAAATGGGAGTTGTGCTGACTGGCTATGATGACTAGCCAGGAGCTGTGCTGACCAGCTGGGAGCAACACTGATTGGGAGCGGTGCTGACTAGATTGTTGTGCTAACTGGCTGCACTGACCAACTGGGAGCTGTAATGATCTATTCCGTGCTGATCTGATCTGATTGTTGGATGATCTACTGAGCTGATCTGTACTATTAAGCTAATCTGTTCTGCTGAGCTGATATGTTTGCTGGATGACTTCTCCAGTTCAGCTGCATTATGTTCTGCATATTTGCTTTAACATATTAGCAACATAATAACAAGTTTTGTGTAATAAAAATCAATTGATCTATTACCAAATCTAACAAGTATGTGCATTGTTATTATCCAACCTTTTAACCATATTCTCGAAAATAAAACTCTAGAAAAGTTCTGGATGACGGGGAGATTTATGTGCGAGACACAGAATACAAAAACACTGTAAATGCTGTAATATAAAACTTACCCAATATTAACCTACTTCATCACCTTACCGATGATCACTCTAGGTATGTGTACTTGTACTTGATGAAGTACAAGTCTGAATCCTTTGAAAGGTTCAAGGAATTCAAGGCTGAAGTAAAAAATCAACTGGGAAAAAGTATTAAAACACTTTGATCCGATTGAGGTGGAGAATACTTGAGTGCCGAATTTCAAGACTATCTTAAGGAAAATGAGATTCTCTCACAGTGTACCCCTCCGACCATATCACAACTCAATGGTGTAGCGGAGCATCGTAATCGAATCTTGATGGACATGGTTCGGTCTATGATGAGCTTCACTGAACTTCCTGCCTCGTCTTGGGGCTATGCGCTCAAAATGACGGTAATGTTGTTGAACAATGTCCACACCAAGGCAGTGGATAAAACTCCATATGAGATATGGATGGGCAAGCCACCCAAGTACTCGTACTTGTGGATTTGGGGATGTCCTGCTTACGTGAAGCAGATAGTGAGAGATAAGTTGGACAATAGATCCATCTTATACTACTTCATTATGTATCCAAAGAATTCTATTGGATATTGCTTCTACTATCCCAGTGAAACAAAAATGTTTATTTCTAGAAATGCCATCTTTTTGGAAAAGAAATTTCTACTTGATAGAAAAGGCAAGATAGTAGAACTCGAAGAAGTTCGAGAATCAACTAAGTACTAAGTAAATCTCTCACACCTCAAGAGCCAATCCTTGATATGGACACACCTAGGAGATCTGAAAGGTTTATAGGCCTCCTGTTAGATATGGTTTCCTCCTTGAAGATGATCAAATTGATCAAACTATTGGATGTGATCCAAGAACCTTCAAGGAGGCAATTTCCGATGCTGATTCTAATTTGTGGCTTGAAGCAATACAATATGATATTGACTCAATGCATTCGAACCAAGTTTAGACTCTTGTAAATCCTTCCGAAAGAATAGTTCCTATTGGGTGCAAATGGATATATAAGAGAAAACTTGGGCCTGATGATAAGGTACTGACCTACAAGGCGCGACTGGTCACAAAAGGTTACACAAAGACAAGGTGTTGACTATGATGAAACCTTTTCACGAGTTTCAATGTTCAAGTCGATTAGAATACTGCTAGTCATAGCCGCATTGTTAGAGTAGATGCCCAACTAGCCAACTTGTGGCGTGTGGGTTTATAGACTCTTGTATGAAACAATCTTTATATATGATATTCGCATTTACTTATATGGCGTTCAGTACTTTCATTATGTGTGTAATGATTTACAATTGCGTTGAGTAAAGACCTAGAATGCACTTAAGTGTATGTTAGATGTGATAGTGGGTATGACGGCTATCATGAAACACATCTAATAGTCACTGTGTATTCTGAACATGTTCCTAGTCGATTGGGCCGTCAAAATGAGGATAAGGCCGCCCGAGTTCGAGACTAGTATCTGCGATGCGAAGTACCATGTTTCATTGGTAGGGAACATTGTGATGTTCTGAGCATGCAGATAGATAGTGACCTGGTGATCTATCGAACTACCCTCCTTCGGACTTTCCAAGTGGTTATCATTTGTCGAGTGGATAAGTCCGAGGTCTTGGTTGTACTGATTAGTCCTCACGACTCGAGACGTCATTGAGACTCTACATGATAGACGTATCACTTTGACCCGTTTGCCGACTCACTTGGGGTCATAAGGCGTCGGGATTGTGTGAGACCCCGATGCATGTAGGAGTCGATGCATCGTTGTCGAGGATTCACCGCTCGCAGACATGCGTGGATATCCTATGCTATCTGAGGGGATAATAGTGTATAAATCTCTGGCCAGAGTACTAGAAGTGTTTTAGGTAAATGGGTTTACCTAGTTACACTCGCGATGTCACTATTCGATCTCCAAGAAGTATGCATAGATATCGGATCTTTAGCGACTCTCGATTTACCAATGGTCGTTGATCCGATCGGGATATATGGA
>KV011797.1:131260-148794 GCA_001598015.1 Dorcoceras hygrometricum
CAAGACAAGAATCCAGTCGCGAGGTCTTTTAAACAATTATAAAGTGAAACGATGTCGTAGTGCATAACTCAGTCGCTACAACCAGTCGCTACAACCAGTCGCTACAACCAGTCGCTACAACCAGTCGCTACAACCAGTCGCTACAACCAGTCGCTACAACCAGTCGCTACAACCAGTCGCTACAACCAGTCGCTACAACCAGTCGCTACAACCAGTCGCTACAACCAGTCGCTACAACCAGTCGCTACAACCAGTCGCTACAACCAGTCGCTACAACCAGTCGCTACAACCAGTCGCTACAACCAGTCGCTACAACCAGTCGCTACAACCAGTCGCTACAACCAGTCGCTACAACCAGTCGCTACAACCAGTCGCTACAACCAGTCGCTACAACCAGTCGCTACAACCAGTCGCTACAACCAGTCGCTACAACCAGTCGCTACAACCAGTCGCTACAACCAGTCGCTACAACCAGTCGCTACAACCAGTCGCTACAACCAGTCGCTACAACCAGTCGCTACAACCAGTCGCTACAACCAGTCGCTACAACCAGTCGCTACAACCAGTCGCTACAACCAGTCGCTACAACCAGTCGCTACAACCAGTCGCTACAACCAGTCGCTACAACCAGTCGCTACAACCAGTCGCTACAACCAGTCGCTACAACCAGTCGCTACAACCAGTCGCTACAACCAGTCGCTACAACCAGTCGCTACAACCAGTCGCTACAACCAGTAGCTACAACCAGTCGCTACAACCAGTCGCTACTGCTGATTTATGCATCTGCTGATATATGCATCTGCTGAAATATGCATCTGCTGAAATATGCATCTGCTGAAATACTAGTAGTGGATGAACAAACTACCAGCTGATGGCAAATTACCAGCTCTCCTACTTAACATATAGATAACCATGAAATACGAAGGTTACCTTTGTCTGAAGAATTCGAAATATCTGAAGAAATTTCTGGAAATGATCGAATAAGCTACTTGTAAGCTACTTCGATGGAATTTCCGAAGAAAACTTAAGAAATACTGAAAGAACATCACCAAACTATTTTCTGTAAACTTTCTGGATTAAAATCACAGTAAAACGCAACCTTTATAAAAACAGAGCATAAACTTTTCTGGTTTTGAAGAACAGCCGAAGCCATCTTTCTTTCTTTAAAATCTCATAAAATCATGCAAACAGAATTGAATATATGCTTTCACTGAGTGAGCAAGAAACAGAGTTTACTTGCCTGAATTCTTGAACACAAATCACGGTAGAAATCCAGCAACTCCTAACGCACCGCCTGTTTCCTTTAAAACTCTTTGAAAGTATTTGGTTCGGCTTCTTGAGAGAGAGCACCGCTTTATATGATTTGATTTTGAAAGTAATGATGCATGAAGCAACTTAAAATCCTATTTATATGATTTGTAAATGCCTAAGGAAGAAACGCATTCAATTCAATATGTCAATTCCCTCGTGGAACTGGTCGGAGCCAGGCGCCAGCAAGGTAACGTTCTAAACATCCTATGCATGTTTAGATTTTTGTTTAGTGTATTGACCGTTCACGGGCTTCAAAATTTTAAATCTTCCTCTGCGTCCCGGGAGCGGGATTCGGATCCACCGCTGTGCCAACAAGTCTTTATCCAACAATTGTAATCATAATAATGAAGATAAAGAATGTCATATAAAAGCGAATTTCATAAATAAAGATCGTTTACATAGTGTCAACAAGAACCCACACGCCACAAGTTGACTAGTTGGGCACCTACTCTAACATAAACCCCTTTCAAAAAGGTATGTTTTAAAACAGTTTGCAAATTAGCCGAGTTTATGCTAAAAGCACATTCTCAGTCACTGTTTTTCTTGAGCACTAAAAAGGTTCTATGCGGAAAATTCAATTAAACAGTGAATATTAAAATGAATGCGTGAAATAGAAAAAGATGGGAGCATAGATTTGTTTATGAAAAGATGGGAGCAATGCTTCTATATCTCATCTTCTTCCTAATAAGGAAATATTTCCACTAGATGATTAAAATACATAGTTGTAAAATCCGATCAATCAGGCCGCACCCGAGCTGAAGTCATAGTCTCACAATACAACAACTCGCAATGTGTTTACAAATCGTTTGAAGCTTCCTCAAAAATAAGAAATCGATACAAAGCCAAATAAGTTTCAGCAACAAGCTGAAGACTTATACAGAAATATATGAAAGATCTTTCTCAGCTATTCTCGCTTGAATCGTTAAAGATCACATAAATTGTATGTCTCGTCTCACACTGTTAACTAATGAGCTTCTCTATTTTATACTCTTTGGATCCAACGATAATAAATGTTACCCGTAGACACGTCGTATAGATCCAAAAGGATTTTTCTGCTGAGTATTTAATATCTGTACTGTTCCTCGTACGACTACATTGAATGATTTCCTCTTTTAGAATTTTCTCAGTCATTCTCAGTTGACAACATATCTTTAGCCCATCTTGAATTAGCCAAAAGTAATCACAACGACTATAAGAGATCCTGAGAAGTCAACACATCAAATCGAGTAACTTTTTGGATTTTGTACCTCGAAATTTGAACATACCTGAAGTTTCCTGAGCTGAACTCATAGACATTCTAAGCTGATAACCTCCGAGCTGATCTGGTCTAAACCGAAACATAGAGCTTGATTTGATAATCTTTTAAGCTGAAAAATTGAAAGGATTGAAAGAGCTTCTTCTTAAAATTAACAATTCTCAACTGAACTAGTTTCTAGTTCCTATTGCAAGCTGGCCTCTCTAATATGTACTGCTCTAGTCTGAACCGATTCTCGATCTGAAAACCTGATTTGATTTTTGAAACTGTTCGTCTGCGCAGAACTTTTCTAAGCTGATCTGAGCATCTAAACTGATTAAGCTTTACTAAGTTCTCCTTACTCAGATTAACTCTAATCTGAGTTCCTTGAGCTGAGTTGTCCCTACTCAGCTTAGCTCCGATCTGATCTGAATAAGAAACGTTGTAAGCTCTGGCCTGATCTGATCGTTTAAACTCTGAACTGATTTATGCTTAGACGATCTTTTGTCTTCATCAAAATAATATCCATCGGATATTTGTGAGTAATAATTATTCTAAGTTAGTCAGTTTTCATATAAAACTAAGAATAACTATATTAACATAATTATAAATAGTTTTATATTATTTTTGAGATATATATATATATATATATATATATATATATATATATATATATATATATATATATATATATATATATATATATATATATATATATATATATATATATATATATATATATATATATATATATATATATATATATATATATATATATATATATATATATATATATATATATATATATATATATATATATATATATATATATATATATATATATATATATATATATATATATATATATATATATATATATATATATATATATATATATATATATATATATATATATATATATATATATATATATATATATATATATATATATATATATATATATATATATATATATATATATATATATATATATATATATATATTTTAGCAGATGGTCCACACCATTCATCGGATCTCCACCACCGCCGTCGTGAACAGAAGGTTGTTCCCTCGTAGGTCTCTGCCACCGCCGGTAACCCAAGGCAAATCTATGTTTCCAGATTGTGGTTCGTCATGGATTTTTAACAGATCCCACGTTTTGAGTTGGTCATGTAATGTAATTTTCTTATAAAAGTATAGAAAAAATACTGTTCTTTTTTCTTGATGAGAGTATGGAAAAATGCGTTTTTTTGTTAATGCCGATTCTCTTATCCTTTTTGGTTTCATATATAGTTTAAATTAGATTGGTTCATGTTGGATCTGTTACACAGATCAGATCTTGATTTTGATGAACACAAAACTTGTTAATTTGTTCTAATGATTTAATTGAGTGTGCAGGCTAAGCTGATACATATCAGATTAGACGCAAGCTGAGAAGCGACCAACCGAGTTCAATTGAGAAGATGTTCAAGCTGATCCAGTAGAGCACACCCATATTGATCTAGCAGACGACACCAAGCTGATCTAGATTAGAGCAAAGATCAGCACAGAAGAAACCAGTTTAGAGAAGGTATCAGCTCAGGAGATCAGCTTAGAAAAGATATCAGCACTGAGTTACAAGAGCATATTAGAACAGATAAGAACCTGAACAGATTAGAGAAAGGCAGCAGATCAGCTTAGATGAATAGCCCACATATTAGAGAGAAGCAGATCAGCTTAGACGAATAGCTCACAGATTAGAAATAAGCAGATCAGTTAGAAGAATAGCTCACATATTAGAGAAAAGTAGATTAATTGTTTTTCTGACATATGTGAATACTAGAAACAATTCTCATGTTTGAGTTGGTCATGCAATGTAATTTTCTTATAAAAACAGAAATATGAGTTTGAGTTGTTCATGTATTTTAAAATATGATTTGGCCATACATGAGAAGATGAATTTTTAAATATTTTAAACATGAACACGGTTTTGAATGTGCTGTTATTATTCTTGGTTACTCTTTATTAAGCTCTCGCGCACAAATCAGCTCTCGAGCACTAAACAACTCGCGCACACACAGATCGCGCTCCCTCCAGCACAGGACAATAAGATCAGCTCACACCTAATCTGACCATACTAAACAGTTCACGCATGCACAGCAGTATCAGCTGAGAGCTGCTACGACATCCAAAACAGTTCGCGACGCTCTCATATCACAGTACACAAACTTGGAACAGCTCACGATGGTCAACTCAGCTCACAATGGTCAACTTAGCTTACGTTCCTCAGATCAGCAGTACACATACTTGTTGTACCATTTGTATCTTGGTCATATACAATTCAATCTTTCACCTAGTGAACAACAATGCTTAGTGGACCGAATCTCATCGGTGTACCCTGTTAGAGTAGGTGCCCAACTAGCCAACTTCTGGCGTGTGTGTTCTTGTTGAATCTATGTAAACGATCTTTATTTATGAAATTCGCATTTATATGGAATTCTTTATCTTCATTATTATGTTGACAATTGTTGGATAAAGATTTGAATGCATCATAATGTATGTTAGATGTGATAGTGGATTTGATGGCTATCATGAAACACATCTAATAGTCACTGTGTATTCCAAACTAGTTCCTAGTCGATGGGGCCATCAAAAAGAGGATAAGGGAAGCCTGAGCTTGAGAATAGCATCTGCAATGCAAAGTACCACGTTTCATTGGTAGGAAACATAGTGATGTTCTGAGCATGCAGATGGATAGTGACCTGGTGATCTATCGAACTACCCTCGTTCGGATTTTCCAAGTGGTTATCATTTGTCGAGTGGATTAAGTCCGAGGTCTTGGTTGTACAGATTAGTCCTCATTACTTGAAACTTCATTGAGACTCTACATGATAGGTGCCTTACTTTGACTCGTTTACCGACTCAGTTGGGGTCACCAAGTGACGTGATTGGGTGAGGTCCCAATGCATGTAGAAGTCGATGCTTCATTGTCGAGGATTCATCGCTCGCCCTTGTGCATGGATATCCTATACTATTTGAGAAGATAATATTGTGACAAATCTCTGGCCAGAGTACTAGATGTATTTTAGGTAAATGGGTTTACCTAGTAGCACATGCGATGTCACTATTTGATCTCCAAGATGTATGCATGACTATCGAATCTGTAGCGACTCTCGATTTACCAATGGTCATTGATTAAATTGGGATGTTTAAGCTGAAAGGACCGTACTATATCTAACCATGACCGACTGGTTCTTGCAGGCACTATCAGTGATACCTAGGGGAATATGGGGCAATGTTGCTAGACGCTTTACCATGATCCGATGGATAAGTCCAAAAATATATTTTTGGAGTCACAAAAGTCGTGAGCCCATGGCTAGTTGTATCCCTGAATCATTGAGGGTCACACAAGTACTGATTTCTCAATTCCCGTACGGAAATTAAGCTCAATTGTTGAGTATAGTAGGAGGAAGGATGGAAGTGTGACTTACTAAAATTAACTGTGGATGGAAATGTGATTTCCTTAAATTAGCTTGGACTAGTATGACTATCCTTAAAACTGATAGGGGCCTAACTGCTATTTTGGATTAGGTGGTCTCAAAAAATATTTTCACATCATAATGTTCAGTTTGTAAAACTGTGTAGCTCGGTCTGATCTGATCGTCGATCGAGATTATGATGAAGCCACAACGATGGACTTGAAACCAATGTTCCCTGGTCCTATGCCCGAAACCCAGACCCATTAACCTGGTTTAATCCCATGAAAATCTATAAATAGGGGCCCTGGGGCATTCATTTTTTTTTTGCACCAAAAGTTGTATTGACAACTAACTCTCCAAGTTGGGTTGAGAACTCTCTCCCCTGCAGTTAATTTTTTCCTTCCCCTTCTCGTCATCCCTCCTTCCCGTCGCCGCGCCATCGTCGGAATTTGTTTTGACCGTCTCGACAAGGAGATTCTGTTCGCAAAACTTTTGCTGGTTTTCTAGTGCAAACCAGTGAAAGAATTGAGATTCCGGTCGTGGACCGGATTAGAAGGCCAGAGCTATTCAATCGTTGAAGTGCTATCTCCCTTTTGTGGAATAGTCGGAGCCAGGCGCCTAGTCGCCAGTAAGGTAACTCTCTAAACATCCTATGCATATTTAGATTCTTATTTAGTGTATTGACCGTTCCCGGATTGTTAAAATTTTAAAACTTCCGCTGCGTCCCGGGAGAGGGATCCGGATCCACCGCTGCGCCAACATACCCTTCGTTGAAACACACAAATTTTTTGTTTTTCTTACTATTGCATCCTCGCACTAAAGCCTGCTTCTCGTTCATATTGGTTGTAAAACGAAAACGCATATTCTAATGATGGGAACTGCTTACCAATTACTTGTTTTCGATCATCCGCCACTTGAGGTGTATATCGTCGATCATCATAGTTTTCATTCATTGCAGAAAATATTATTCACGATAGAACAATATAAAACAAGGAAAAGTATTTTGGTTTTCAAGATTGTACGAAGCTTCCCCAAGAAGCTTTCAATATCATTCACGTGTTTATTTCTGGATGTTTCCTTAGATATTTTGTTTGTTTCAGACTAATAAAATCTTCTAAGTTGTTAGTCATTATTGATCTAAGTTAGCAATCTATTTATTTTCCCGAGCTGATTTTTATGTCGTGATCTGTTTGTTCTGAGCTCGTGATCTGATTTAATTTTCCAATCTGAGTTGACTTTGTTTGACCATCATAATCCAGTCTTCTCGTTTAAGTTGTGTTGAATCTTCCTAATGGGAGTTGACCAAACATCTCAGATCTGATTTTCTATTCTGAGCTGGTTTACGCTCCCGATATGTTCATACTCTGAGCCGGACTGATTCAGGTTAGGTCCACTCTGGACTGATACTGTAAACTCAAGTTTGATTCTTCATTTCATTACTTCGATTCAAAGGTATAACTCTAATTTGTTTGAAGTTATACCCAATTTCAAGAGATAGTTTTTAGCTTAGAGCTCTCAGCATCGTTATTCATATCTATAGCCTGAGCTGATTCGAGCTTCTTTTTCGATTGAACTCCGATTTAATCCCAGTAGATTTCGAACATCAAATGAGTTTTAAAATAGCAAACCACATATGTAAGCGATCTTATATAGAACCAAAAAAAGCAGTTTTAAAGCAAGTTTTACAAAAAAGCAATTTAAAGAAAGTTTCAGCAAAGAAAATATTTTAAAGATATATGGCAAGGTGACGAAGGAGTAATGTAACGCCTAAAAATCCTGAATATGTAGAAACGAGTGCATGACTAGGGGGAAATGTATGTTAGAAAATTATTTGCTATTTAATGTGATTTATTTATGGTTTTAATATTGCATGATATGCATGTATGTTTTTAGCCTGTTTGAGTTCCGGATGCATGGACGGGACTAGGGACGACCGAAATAAAAGCATGATATGCATGTATGTTTTTAGCCTGTTTGAGTTCCGGATGCATGGACGGGACTAGGGACGTACCGAAATAAAAATTATTTGAGATTTTTAAACCCTCAGATTTTTAAGAATAAATTTATGTTTTTAAGCAACAATTTTCAAAATTGGGGTTTTTATGATTATTTTTTAGGGGAACCCGTTTTTCGCCTATACATAAGCCCTGAGCTATTTTCCTTGCAGTCGTGATATGGAATTTATATAAGTTTGCAATGCAGCCCAAATTATTTGGTTACTTTGTCTTACGACCAGATAATTTTGAGTATCATTCAATTCGCACATTCAGTTTATTATAACTGCAATCCGAAAAATGTGGTCGTTATGTGAGCTGTTTAGTGCGCGAGATCTGATTTGTGCGCGAGAGCTGAATAAAGAGTAACTAAGAATAATAACATAAAATTCAAAATCGTGTTCATTTTTAATATATGTAAAAATTCACCTTTTCATGTATGGCCAAATCATATTTTAAAATATATGAACAACTCAAACTCATATATCCATACTTTCATAAGAAAATTACATTACGTGATCAACTCAAAACGTGGGATCTATTTCTAGTATTCACATATGTCGGAAAAACAATTAATTGCTTCAGATTTTCAGGCCCCATTCTTCAGCCAGACTATTAAGCAGCGTTGACGAACCACAATCTGGAAACTCAACTTACGCTCCTCAGATCAGCACGCGACAATAGATCAGCTCACGTCTGTTGATCCCTACTTGATGATTAATTCTCTAAGCTGATTCTCAATGCACATTTAACAGTACGCTCCAGAAGGACCTCAAATCAATCTGCAACATTAGTTCAGCAAGCAAAACCCGATCAGCTCGCTCCTAAGCCGATCCTCAAAAACTATGATACTTCCAACAGCTAAACCTCAGCTAATACTCCACTAATCTGATTCGATTAAGCCACTAATCTCCTAGGCTAATCACAGTCCTCACATAAATGGTAGTATGTAAACTTTGAATATGATGAAATATTATTGTATTGTTGTGCCATTTGTATCTCGATCATTTAATAGACTTGGATGTTGTAGGAGATATTTTGTATTAGTTAGTTTGTTGAGTATCGACTTTCATATGTTGTCGTGTTGGATTAGTTAAGCATGTGTGGTGGGTAGTTACACGTTCCGATGCTCACATGTAAGCTGGAAGGCAATAATTTCAACCTACTAAATTGAGTCAATTTGATATAATAAATTTCCAATCTGTCACCTAGTGTGTGAGGACTATAATTAACCAAGGTAATTAGTGTTATAATTTGAGCAGATTATAAGAATGCTAATTGAGATTAACGGCCCGTGAGGATTAGCTTAGGTGAAAGTTGGGTCATGAACCGCATGTGAGAGCTGAGCGGATAGCGGGCTGTTGGTGAAGAGCAGCTTAGGTCCCAAACTGAACTGCGAGCATCGACCTATGTTTGTGCGTGAGCTGGTCGGACAGATTTGTTCTGAGCTGGTTTTGAGGAGAGAGAAGCAGCTCTGGGAATTCCTGCATTGATGTGGACTGGAACCAGCTTAGAGATGTGTCGGATACGCTGAGCTGCTGTGTATACTGGAATCTTTAAGCTGGAACAGTGTTGGGGTCTGAGATGACCGAAAATACTGTAAATGGGATCTGAGCGGAACTCTTTGTTGGCTTGAAGGAGCAGATTTTGAGAAGTTGTACTGTGCTGATTTGCAGAATCAGCTTTGGGAGTAAACTGTCAGTAGTGGTCAGTTTTGATGAAAACTGATCGTATTTCTCCTAAGATTGAGTAATACACGAGAGCTGAGTTGTACTCTAGAGCTGTTGAGTACACGAGCTGAGCTTTGAGCGTAATCTATCGAGGACGTGTGCAAGCTGGATGTTTCGAGCTGAGAAATGGATTAGAGTTCTGGCTGATGGTTGCTTGTACCAGTGTAGTTGAGTAAGTAAAGCTGTGCTAGAGTATGCTTGACTATTGTCCTTGGGATGATTGTAACTGTAGGGCGAGAGGTGTTCCGATGTGTCTCTACGTGGTGGCTGTGTTCTTGAGGAAGACACTGTGGTGGTACATCGACCATGTAGTGAGTTTACATGGTGTGCTGTATTGATAGAGCTCAGCATGAATTTATGGAGTATCTTTTCGAGGATGAAAGAGCTTGTAGATTACTTTGGAGTCTCGGTTGGCGATAAGAGTAGTTTACCACCCGACAAATGGCCAATCTGAGTGGGTCATGCAAGGCATGTTGCGAGCAGTAGCGATGATTTTCGCTGTTGGTTGACAGGATTTTCCCCATCTTGGTTGAGTTTTCGTGCTGTTTCAACTACCAAGTAGTGTTCGGGATGATATCCTTTGAAGTTTTCTCATGAAAGGAAACACAGAGCACTCTATCAACTGGAAGAAGTTGAGAAGAATCAACGATCTTCATCGGAAATTGTGCAGCATGTGAAGGACCAAGAGGATCTGATTCGATCCATCGCAAAGACTTTGCGAGATAGCCGAGCCATTTTGCGTTTTAAGGTGTAAGTCCTTGGAGTTTTAAGCTTTTGATCGAGCACTTCTTGCGAGCTTCTCCGTCTAGATCATGATAGACTTGTGACTGAGGGGAAGGTTAGCTCCTAGATTCATCAGTCGGTATGAAGTGTGTGAACGGAGCGGATCCATGGCGTGCGGACCGCGGTTACCGGCTGAGTCGTTGTTGATACATGATGAGTCTCATGTGACTAAGCCGAGGGAGTGCGAGACAAATCTTTCATTTACGGTAAGGACTGATGAAGAGGGCCGGATCAGACCCTGAAAGGCCATGATAGTCCAGCGAGATTTCTGTACAGAGAGGAGAAACGGTAGAGGAATAAGACCATGCCTTGAGTTTTGGAGCTTGAAATTGAGAAATTGAGAGATAACCTAAATGTACTAAGGCATGGGAATGGAAAGCGATCTGGAAGAATTGAACCAAACTTTAATTGTGCAAGAAGCAGACAAGAAGATGAGAAGATAGTGGATCTTAAAGAAGATCACGACATCGAGGTTTATAATGTTGTGACATCCGCTTTATTAGAGATAAACGAATACGACCGAAGCGGGCGATACATTATTTCTGAACTGTGGAACTACGAACCAGGAAGGAAAGCTTCTCTGCAAGAAGGAGTCGTGCTTTTATGGAGTGATGGAGACTCCACCAGAGACTGAAGGGATTGGATGGACTTTCAGAATCATGTCGAGACCCTAGACCCGAGGCACCGGGTGTTTCTATCCCTTAGGATTTCTCTAGAGTTTCAGTATGTACTGCGGTCTATTTTGGTTGTGCAGGATGTTGCTTTTGATTTCGAGGACAAAATCTCTTAAGGTGGGGAGAATATGGAGATTGTAATTAACCAAGGTAATTAGTGTTATAATCTGAGCAGATTATAAGAACGCTAATTGAGATTAACGGTCCACGAGGATTAGCTTAGGTGAAAGCTGGTCGGGTTTATCCTTGCCGAGGTGCATTGTAAACATAAGCAAAAGCTGCTGGTGACCTTCAGGTTAGCATAGGTCAGATCAGGCACAAGCTGATCTGGGTGGAATAGCTCTGGGTCGAACTGCCCTGTTCTATTGATTTGAGTTTCTGTTGCAAGCTGTTTGAGGACAACAGCTTAGAGACGAATAACTCTGGGAGTTTCCGTGCGAGCGTAAGATGGAATTGGGCTTAGGGAGGTTCTGGAAGCCCCGAGCTGGAAGATAGGATTATGGGAAATGGGGCTGTGCTTGTTGGTGACATAAGCTCGGGAGTAGGCTGATGGTGATGCATAGTCGAGACAAGAGCTGTTCGTGGCTTTAAATTGTAGACGAAAGCTATTAGTGGACATCAGCTTGGGTGCATGCAGATTCGAGCAGTTGAGCCCCAAGCTGGAGGAGGAGTTTGAGCGCTAGGCTGGTAGGTCTCATGAACTGTCTAGTATTCGGCTTAGGATTATTGGTCTAAGCTATTGATGATCTTCGGATTTCGCATAGAACGGATCGGGTGTGAGCTGATCTGGGACGGAACAGCTTTGAGCTGTTGGAGTATCAACGGTATGGTAAACAGCTTGGAGGTGTCGAGTTGGCCTACGTACGTGTGAGCTGGTCGTCCTGAGCTGGAGACGGTGCGACGTCGTTTAGCAACATCAGCTTAGACGTTGGATGATGGTAAGCTGAACTGTGAGTCGCGGGTGTGATCTGCCGAAGTAGCGTGATCCGTTGAGACCGTGAGCTGTAGTGAATGTGAGCTGTTGGGTCCGAGAGCTGATTTGTGCGTATGTGCTGAGCTGTACGCTGGACAGTTTGCAGTGAAGAAGTCTAAGCTGGTTTAAGACGGTAAGGGAGACCAGATTGGGGAGCGTGAATTGAAGGGAGGCGTGCGGTCTAATCTGGGTACGA
Organism: Dorcoceras hygrometricum; assembly: GCA_001598015.1. NCBI lineage: Eukaryota > Viridiplantae > Streptophyta > Magnoliopsida > Lamiales > Gesneriaceae > Dorcoceras > Dorcoceras hygrometricum. The sequence continues at coordinate 143,614 of KV011797.1, forward strand.
GAACTGTTCTATATTGCCCGAGATGAATTGTTGAGCAGCATATAAGCCAAAGCTAAGCTGAGTTTCACTGTAGCCGTAAGCTGCTGGGGACGTGAAATGAGTAACGGGCGTGAGCTATCGTGCGCATCAGCTCGGAAGCAGCGTGCTGTTGGATGCCTGAGCTGGTACCAGCTGGGACCCGAGCTGGTACAGTACAGAAAGAGTTGAGCCGATTAGGAGGCATTGTAGATTGGACTGGAGGAATTAAGTATATATATTGTGGACTTAGACCGTGTGTAATGCCCAGAATCATTAAGAAGAGGATTAGTTCAGTATCCGACAGTTAAGAATTGATGAAGTTTGATTATGAGCTCGGATTTCTTCTGGAAGTGTCGGGGGGATTAAGGAACAGTGTATCGTTAAATCGCTCTAATTGTGAGGACCAGACGAAGTAACCAGGCGAAGCAATTTGATAAAATCAGCAGCAGGTTACTGTAGCTCGCGGCTGGTTGAATTTTGAAATCAGTTGAAGCGTGAAGCGTTATTTTGGTTACAGCTGGAAGCAGACGCGCGAATACAAGAGTCAATGAGAAAGCGCCACGTGTTGGTTACTACCCGAGGAATCAGCAGCAAGAGTTCTTACGCATCTGCTGGTTTCTGTACCTGCTGGTTATTGATGTATACCTGCTGGTTCGTGATGTATCGGCTGGTTGATGATGACGTAGGTGCGACGTCGTCGTTTTTGTAATAAACGCGAACCAGTCGAGGAGAGTATGTGGAGATTGGTTCCAGCTGAGAAAATTATGCGACATCGTTTTGACTTATGACTATGAGCCTCGATACGATGTCGTTTAGAAACCAGGCGAGGAATTGGAAATCAGTCGATAGATTGTTGTATCTGCTGGTTATACAGTCGAGGGAACAATGCGACACCGTTTTGATTATGAAACAGGAAATGTTGATACGATGCCGTTTCGACTAATGTTGCAAAATCAGCCGTTGGAATAAGAGAGCGACCAGCTGCTGGTTTCTTTTAATAAAGGTGATACCAGCTGATGACATGTAACGACGTCGTTGGAATTAGTTATAACGACATCGTTTTGAGTTTTGAAGTGTTGCGACTGGATTTATGTTGCGACTGGATTCATATTGTGACTGGTTGCGACTACAGCTGGTTGTTGCTTCCGCTGAAGAACAAGAGAATGATATTCGAACAGCAACTGAGGAAGATCAACAGCAGTTGAGGAATCTGTTTATCGTTATCCACTTTCGATACGGTGGGAGTATATCCTGTTTGAATACTCAGCATGACACGTGGAATTCGAATTGAACACGTTGGAAATGCTGCAGAACTACAGAGATCATTGTCTATAAATAAGAGTGAATTCGAAATACTGAGAACATCTTGACTACAGATATCGGACTTTGATTCTGAGAAGTTCTCAGGAAGTGAAGAACAGAGCTTAAGAACACTGACTGAAGTATTTCGAAAACAGAGGAACAAAGGTATAATCTGACAGAAGAGTCAGGAACTAGATTACTCGAGAATGATATTTCTTGAGTATTCCACTGAAATCACATACATATTTGATTACTGTTCTTGATTTAGAACTGTTCTTGATTTAGAACTTGAGTGTGTGTGTCGATCCATCACAGGTAGTGGATCTTTTATATTTGCATGAGTTTGCATATCGAAGAGAATTGAATTGATTCTAATGCCCAGGACTGAGTTGGCCTGATTTTCTAAGCTGGAGATGGTTTCGATAGATGAATATTCATGTCAAGATCGGATACGAATCTTGATGGCGTAGAACTGATATGGAATCAATTCTGACATCGAAGAAGAGAACTAGAATCATTTCATTTCATTGCATTCGTTTTACAGTTGATAAACTATTGTGCATTTTATTGTTATTATGCGTACCTGCTGATTATACTGAGATGATTCTCACAGGAGTTTATCCGGCTGTTGTTTTGTTTTGTGTGTGTGCATGACAACAGGAATAAGGAACTAGTGGGGAGCAACCAAGGGTAGTAATAGATAACTACCTAGCAGCTGGATCAGCAGCAGGAAGAATAAAGCACCAGCTGAGAGTCTATGTTGGTTTGAACAGTTGGTCTTAGGTTGTTCGAGTCTGTTTTTTTAGTAACTTATGTATGAACCAGATTAGATTTATTAAACTTGTTTAGTTTAAATTAATAACCCACTGATCAAGATTAGAAGATTAATTGTGAGAAGAGAGCCTCACAACAGGTGGTATCAGAGCGTTACTATATCAGTGAGATCATTGAACTAGATGGGTGGGGTAGATCGAATTCTTCCTGATTGCTTAGATTATGAATTGCATGCTTGTGTGGTATATGTCTTACTGCTTTTGAATTTATATCACATGATTCTTGTGAATAAATGGTAAGAATATACCGAAGAATTATGAGAATTACATGCTTTGGAAGTGATTAACAGCATGTATTGAGTGAAGTATGAATCAGCACTCGATCTCTTGAGCAGCAGTACAGGGATGTATGCTAATCAGAGGAGGGACTGAGATTGACTTGTTATTGTTTGATGAGAAATGATAAACACGTCTGTTTGATTCCTAGATATGCCTCCTCGAAGAACTACGAATCGGCAGACAGAGCAGGGTAGTACCTCTACTGAGGTTTTGAATGCAGCTGCTACTCCAATGGAGACTTTGTTGAAACGATTCCAGTCGTTTAAACCACCGACGTTGACAGGAACAGAAAGTGCTATTGATTGTGAAAACTGGTTGGCAGTTGTTCGAAGCACTTGATTACACTGATGAGCGTAGGGTGAAACTGATTATACACCAGTTACATGGTATTGGGAAAAGCTGGTGGGTAGCAACAAAGAAAGCGCTTGAAAATCAGGGTACTGTGATTACGTGGGCAGTATTCCGAACAGCTTTCTATCAACGGTTCTTCCCAGTTTCTTATAGGAAGGATAAATGAGCGGAATTTGCAAACTTGCGACAAGGGCAGTTGAATATAGAGGATTACGTTGCCAAGTTCACAAGTTTACTGAAATTTGCGCCACATGTTGCTATGAATGATGAAGCGCAAGCGGATCAATTCATTAATGGATTGAATCCAGATGTATTTACCTTGGTAAATACTGGAAGACCAAATACTTTTGCTGATGCATTGAACCGGGCAAAAGGAGCAGAAGCTGGATTACTAAGGCAGCGAAGAGCACAATTTGTGCCAGCAGCAGCCAAAGCAGCAGAGAACCCATAGATTCCACCACCCCCTCGCTTTGATGCTGGAAGCAGCAGCAGTGGGAAAAAGAAAAATTTCTTTAAAGGAAAAGGAAAACAATTCAAACGTTCCGGTACCAGTAGCTCCTCCAGTTCAAGCGAATTCAAACAACTGGGAGCTGGACAACAAGCTGGTGATTATTGTACCAAGTGTGGAGGTAGACATGCTACAGAACAATGTAGAGGAGTGTCTGGCCTTTGCCGTATTTGTAATCAACCGGGACATTTTGCGAGAATATGTCCTCAACGTAATTCTGGGAATTTCCAGAATTCAGCAGCAGCAAGAACAATGCCAACACCAGAAAGGCAAGCTTCCTCTGTACATTCGTATCAACCTCAACACCCACAACAAGGTAGACAAGGAGGAAGCCAGACAGTGAGCCAACCTCCTAAGCAACAAGCAAAAGTGTTTGCATTAACCGAGGAGCAAGCACAGGCAGACCCAGACGATGTTATTGCAGGTAACTGCTACTTGTGCAAATTTCCAGCTTATGTCTTAATTGATACTGGTGCATCACACACCTTTATCTCTGAGAATTTTGTTATATCACATAAGTTGTCTGCTGAACCCTTAGCTGAAACAGTATCGGTTTCTTCACCTCTGGGGAAATGAATGTTATCGATCACTGCTGTTAGAAATTGTGTATTACAGTTTGAGGGTCACGCAATTGAAATTGATTGTGTTGTGCTTGGATTATCTGATTTTGATTGTATCGTGGGCCTAGATATGCTAACCAAGTATAGAGCAACAGTAGATTTCTTTCAGAAAGTGGTTCGATTCAAACCAGAGAAAACTGATGAATGGAAATTCTATGGTAAGGGATCACGAGCCAAAATTCCTTTGATCTCTGCTATTATAATGAATAATCTATTGCAGAAAGGAGCGGAGGGATTTCTGATTTATGCAATAGACACAAAGAAAAGTAGCCCGAATCTGGTCGATATACCAGTGGTTTGCGAGTTTGCTGATGTTTTTCCTGATGAGATCCCGGGATTACCACCATATCGAGAGGTAGAATTCAACATTGAATTGATGCCAGGTACTCAACCAATATCAAAAGCACCATATCGAATGGCACCAATTGAGTTGAAAGAATTAAAAGATCAGCTGGAGGATCTTCTCACCAAGGGTTACATTAGACCAAGTGTTTCTCCTTGGGGTGCTCCAGTACTATTTGTGCGCAAGAAAGATGGAACAATGAGGCTATGTATTGATTACCGGCAACTGAACAAGGCAACGATAAAGAATAAATATCCTTTGCCACGAATAGACGATTTATTTGATCAACTGCAAGGATCGACAGTATATTCAAAGATTGATTTGAGATCCGGATATCATCAATTGCGAGTAAGAGATGAAGACATATCAAAGACTGCCTTTTGAACAAGATACGGTCACTATGAGTTTGTGGTTATGCCTTTTGGATTACTAACGCACCAGCAGTGTTCATGAGTCTAATGAATCGAGTCTTCCAAAAATACCTTGATGATTTTGTGATCGTATTTATTGATGATATTCTAATCTATTCGAAGAATTTGAATGATCATGCGAGTCATCTTCGAACAGTTTTGCAGACTTTGAGAAATGAGAAGTTGTATGAGAAACTGTCGAAATGTGAGTTTTGGTTACAAAAAGTGGTCTTTCTTGGGCATATTATTTCTGGAGATGGTATTTCCGTTGATCCCAGTAAGACAGAGGCAGTAATCAATTGGCCTAGACCAAAATTTGTGCCTGAAATTCGAAGTTTTATGGGTCTTGCAGGGTATTGCAGACTTTGAGAAATGAGAAGTTGTATGAGAAACTGTCGAAATGTGAGTTTTGGTTACAAAGAGTAGTGTTTCTTGGGCATATTATTTCTGGAGATGGTATTTCCGTTGATCCCAGTAAGACAGAGGCAGTAATCAATTGGCCTAGACCAAAATTTGT
>KV011797.1:190541-205175 GCA_001598015.1 Dorcoceras hygrometricum
ATAATTTATTTGTGTAGGGGTGAAATAGTGGGGAGATGTAGTCGTGTGTGATGTTACATGACCTAGACTCGATTCAGCTACATGTTCGAAGGAGCTTCACTTGGAATGAATATCGACTCCCTCTGCTGATTTACTCGGCTATATATATATAATTTATTTGTGTAGGGGTGAAATAGTGGGGAGATGTAGTCGTGTGTGATGTTACATGACCTAGACTCGATTCAGCTACATGTTCGAAGGAGCTTCACTTGGAATGAATATCGACTCCCTCTGCTGATTTACTCGGCCCTACTTTTATAGTGTCAACCAAAATATTTATCTAATTATTCACAAATATAATTTTACGTTGATCATATGAAAATAATAACTTCATACTCTTACAGCAATTAGGTCGAATTAACCCCACCAAAAATCTTTGTTCTTGTCCTCAATTTCATTTTTTAGACGATGATGACTTAATCGGAATCGATCGTAGTCTAATGGTTCCCTTGTGGCCATAATATCAATCATAGGATAGTATGATCTGAGAATTAATCCGTTATATGGGTCCTCTCATCCTGGCCTCTGCCTACTCGTGCATATCCCTCGATTTACCACCTGTATGGGTCAAGGGGCATCTGACATATAAAGAGGGTTAGCCCATTAATGTGTTAGCTTTTAATTTTAATCATTAGGATAGTAACTCAAGAGTATGGTCGAACTAACCTCCTCTAATAATTTTTATCCACTAAATCAGAATCAAAGTATATAAGTGTGTCATCGTACATTTGCAGTCATAGCATCTAAGTCAAGAAAACTAAGAAAACATATGGAAGTACACTTAAATGCAAATGAGATTGATCAAATTCGAGAGATGTGAACATAAAATTTTATTTTGAAAAAAAAGTTTGTCATAAATTATTTTTGGTATGTAAGGGAATCCGAATGGCTTTGCAAACATAGTGACAAACATGGCTGTTTTTGGGTTTTAAATTTTTTATATTTAAATCGAAGAATAGAGTTTATATGTCCTATATATTTTGGTTAATTTGTTTTAACAATGTTGTTGATATATATATATCTGTATATGTATAGACACACACACCTATTATTCTTATAATAAGTGTCATGGATAATTTATTCATTTGGTCAAAAGATTTTGGGATTGATAATTTGTTGTTTTGCATTTTATTTTCGATACCCACTTGAACCAAGTTGTTGAGAACAGGCTGTTGGGTAAATTGAAAGGGGGGCCATTTTGAACGTAGTTGACTTTGTTACATCCGTAAAATTATATATTTTTACTTTATGATCAAGTTAGATACTTAAATAAGCAAATTAAATAAAGGTTGATTAACAAAACAATAAATAAAATATGAAAACTGGACTACACAATTGGAGCATATGAAAAAGAAATGCAGCCTGTATATCTGGGATTCTGGGACCGAGAAAATTTTCAAGAGCATTAATTTCACCAGTATAAAGTGTTGTATTTAATTGTGGCCTGTTTTACTGTTATTTTTCCGGAATTGAAAAAAACCAAAAACTGAAGTAGTTGATATAGTTAACAGTATCAGTGCGATGACTTGGTTCCGTTAATTCAAAATATTGTTCATTTCAATTTTTTTTTTTAAAGCTAATCCTGTATAGGTCAGGGCCCCTTGGTCCATACAGGTATAAATCGATGGATATGCACGAGTAAGCAGGGATTCGAGGGAGAGAACACATATAACGGAGTAATTCTCAGAGCATACACCCACAATATTTCAGTGGGGAATATGCTCCACACGAGAATCGAACCCGTGAAGCCGAGGAAGTTATTCCCACATCACCCCAAGTCTTACCAACTCGTCTGTGTCTCTGAGGGCAAATATTGTTCATTTCAATAGTTTTATGGTTCGAAATCAGTTCAGTAGTTGCAAATCATGTCAATTTGATATTTTGTAAAAAGAAAAAATTTTCCTTTTTTATTCGATGATGAAGAGAAACCCCGCTAGGGTTAGACAACTATGTCGTTAATAATGAACAATATAAAATTTTGTATTATTTTTCTAACATCGTAACAGCATATATAATATATTAATTTTTCACATTGTCCGTAACAGAATTATAGATATAATATAAACTTTTTAAAAACCTCCAGTAAATTTTATTTTTTTCTAAAAAATTAAGCAATCTTATTTTAATAATGAAAAGGTTAAGATACAAGTAAGAAAACATAAACATCATTTCATGAAAGTTGCGTAGTTTCAACCCATCACCTATTTTATAACATCTGTGTCTGTGACTGAAAGTATCAAAAATTTTCTCAGAAAAAACTCCATCACTAGAGTGAAGAAAACGATGGAACTTGGCGTACAATAAGAAGGGAGATTTAGGTAGATATTTTATTTTGTTTTATACAGTTTTTTGGAGAAAAAAGGGGGAAATGGGACCATAAATTAGTCTGAAATGATTGATATATGCAGGGTGTACGAGTGTCCTATTTGTTGTTCATTATAAATTTCATAGGGTTCTTTTTTCTAACAGAGAAAATATATATACTTAAGAAAATTGAAAAGAAATATTATACGAGGAAATGAATAATAGACTGACGTATTATAACTAATCTCGTGTAAGAGTTCACGGGTTCTTGGGGTTTTTTGGTACCAATATCAAATGTCGTTTTTCTGAAAACGCAGAATTATCATTACACCAGTTTTTGGATTTCAATTAAACTAAGAAAAAATGTGGGTTCAACTAAAAGCTGAATTAAAAGCTAATAATTGCAACATTTTTGGTAAGATCAATATTGTTTAAATTGCTAGTATTGTTTAAATTGCTAGTATTTGTGTGGTACTTCATATTTTATAATAGATAATCTAGAAAATTAAAAATCCTGTTAGGTTTGAAAATAGTAAAAAAATTATCTCAACAAAAAAGTTGGCTTTTTTTTTAAAATAATATAAAAACAATGTGACGTTGCCAAACTAGTGCAGTTTGCAAATGTTTTCCAAAACTAGTACAATCCGGGCGTCTAACGCCCGGATTCTGACAGTAATTTTTTTTTTTATTAAGTTTGCAGAATCCGGGGTATAGAACCCCGGATTCATAAGATATTATTTTTTTTTAAAATTTTTGTGTCAGAATCCGGGATTCATAAGCCCGGATTCTGACAGGATATTTTTATTTTGCATATATTTGTGTGAATCCGGAGTTCTAAACTCCGGATTCATAACGATATTATTTTTAGTGCTCTGATTTTTTTTGAATCTGGAGTTCTAAACTCCGGATTCTATCACCTATATATACCCGCGCTATTTACGAGAGAAATCGCTCAATTCGATACAAAGCAAATCTTTTGTATCCTTCAATTTCCTCTATAAATTATTTCCGTCCCAAGTTTATATCTTGGGTCCAAATCCAATTCTTCGGCTCTCATTATAATCAAAGTCGTTATACTGGTTCAGCATATCACGGATAAGAAGGTAATTTTTGTGCATATTTATTTTTTTTTGGATTTATAGTATATTATAAATTAGATTACTATAATCAAAGTCGTTATACTAGTTCAGCATATCACGGATAAAAAGGTAATTTTTGTGCATATTTTTTTTTTTGGATTTATAGTATATTATAAATTAGATTACTATAATCAAAGTCGTTATACTAGTTCAGCATATCACGGATAAAAAGGTAATTTTTGTGCATATTTTTTTTTTTGGATTTATAGTATATTATAAATTAGATTACTATAATCAAAGTCGTTATACTAGTTCAGCATATCACGGATAAAAAGGTAATTTTTGTGCATATTTTTTTTTTTGGATTTATAGTATATTATAAATTAGATTACTATAATCAAAGTCGTTATACTGGTTCAGCATATCACGGATAAGAAGGTAATTTTTGTGCATATTTATTTTTTTTTGGATTTATAGTATATTATAAATTAGATTATTATAATCAAAGTCGTTATACTGGTTCAGCATATCACGGATAAGAAGGTAATTTTGTGCATATTTATTTTTTTTGGATTTATAGTATATTATAAATTAGATTACTATAATCAAAGTCGTTATACTGGTTCAGCATATCACGGATAAGAAGGTAATTTTGTGCATATTTATTTTTTTTGGATTTATAGTATATTATAAATTAGATTACTATAATCAAAGTCGTTATACTGGTTCAGCATATCACGGATAAGAAGGTAATTTTGTGCATATTTATTTTTTTTGGATTTATAGTATATTATAAATTAGATTACTATAATCAAAGTCGTTATACTGGTTCAGCATATCACGGATAAAAAGGTAATTTTTGTGCATATTTTTTTTTTTGATTTATAATATATTATAAATATAATGACGTAGATAAAATTTTGGCTTATAAAGTTTTATCTAATTTTAATAGTAAATATGATTTGACATACGAATATAAGATTTGAGAGAGTCCTTCATTTTTATATATAATTTTGATTATTGATAGTTGATTTTTAAATTTTAATTTTTATTTAAGATTTAAAGATATTAAAATTTGAATTATGTATTCAATAATTTTTAATAAAACCCGATGAGTAAGATTGTAAAATAGAATATAATGGTTTAATTAACTTTAAATTTGCAAATTATGTATTAGCAATTTTTAAAAAATATTAATTTATAAAAAAAATTGAATGATGTATTTGAATTTGATAGTTTTGCCATGAAACTTTATTCATAGTTCAAAAATTATTTTGAAATGATGATCTAACTCCCGGATTATAATAAAATTGGAATGGCCATACAACTGTTATATTTTGGAAATCGATGTTTTTTTTATATTATTTTAAAAAAAAGCCCAAAAAAGTTACTATTGATTATCCAAACAAAGTTGGACCGAAACAAACTAACGGTTTGGTTTTATTATAAATTATCAATTTTTGTTTTGGTTTGCATTTTTACAAATCGATATTATTGATTTGGTTGGTCATATAATTTTTTTATCCTGAACCAAACATATCTGGTTTTACGATCGAATCAGAGGTTAGAAGGGGGAGGTTGGATATTAAATGTAAGCTATGGAGTTGTAATAACTTCGGTTCTTGAAAGCGTGAGCACCGAGAAATTATGTCGAGTTTGATTTTCTTAACAAGCGGAAAAATACTCAAAATAATCATCTGAAATCAATTTATGCAATTTTTAAAATATTTGAAAGATATGCAAGTGAAGTTTTTAAAACAATTTGGTTGAAACATTTTATCAAACACCTAAAATGCTTCAACGATGCATATGAAAAGTATGCATAAGGAAAACACATTGTATGGAAGTTCGAAGTAAACACCTTCCACACCCCCCTTCTTCCATTGAATAATGATTTACTAGAAGACTTTGATTTATACAACACTTTGTACAAATATACTTTGATTTAGGACTTACTCATTACCTAAATTAAAAATTCTAAACTTCACAAGTTTATTGTCTCGTATGAAGACTCGCACTCCATCTAAGCAATGAAACTTACTTCTCATATATTTGTGTGAGTGTGTGTGTGAGGATTTAATCTTTTACAGTGCATACTCTCATACATATACTCACACCGGAAGTGTTCTCAATAAGCCGATTTTTTTTAATGAAGAATTCCCTCCTTTTGTTTTCTTCTCTCTCTTGTATCTTCTTTTGTTAATCTCTCAAGTGTTGTATTTATAGCTTCCAGATCTGATATGGACGTTAGGAACAAAGAAATATCCATTGGAAAGTTTCTGAACACTTTGGTCAATTCTGATCGGGTTTGACCGAGCTGGTTTGACCTTGTTGGTTTGACCATGCTGGTTTGACCTTGTTGGTTTGAGCAGCTGTGATATGATAAGAGCTGCTTCAATGTGATCTGTTCAGCTACGATCTGAACTATTCTGTTGCAATCCGAGCTGTTATGCAATCTGAGCTGTTTTTTTTTTTGCGATCTGGGCTTTTGCGATCTGAGCTACCATGTTATCTGAGCAGTTATGCAATCCGATTTGTTATGTTGCGATATAAGTTGTTCTGTTGTGATCTGAGTTATTCTACATGATTTGATCTGAGCTGCACGATCTGTTTAGAGCTGATCTATACTATGCTGATCTGTGCAGAATTGAAACTCCTAGACTTCACAAGTTTATTATATTTGTGTGAAGAACCTCATTCAATCTAAAGAATGAAACTTAACTCTTGTATATATGTGTGAGTGAGTGTGTGTGAGGACTTAATCTTTTACCGTGCATACTCTCAAATGTATCATCACACACAGGAATTGCACTAAATAAGCTGATTCTTAATGAAAATTCCCTCCTTCTGTTTTATCTCTTCTTTCTTCTATCTCTTGTATCTTTTTTTGTTAATCTCTCAAGTGTTGTATTTATAGCTTCAAATCTGATATGAATGTTAGGAACAATGAAGTAGTCGTTGGAAAGGTTTCTGAACACTTTGGTCAATTCTGAAAAATCAGTTTGATCGGGTTTGACCTAGCTGGTTCGACCGTGTTGGTTTAACTATGCTGGTTTGACCAAGATGATTTGAGAAGCTGTGATATGATATGAACTGTTGCGATCTGATTTGTTCTGCTTTGATATGAGTGTTATGTTGAGATCTGAACTGTTCTGCGATCTGAGTCATTCAGTTGCAATCTGAGCTTTTCTGTGTGATCTGATCTAAGTTGCATGATCTGTGCAAAGCTTATATGTATTGTGCTGATCTATGTTGTGCTGATCTGTGCAGAACTGATCTATGCTCTTTGATGATCTGTGTTGAGTTGATCTGTTTAGAACTGATCTGTGTTGAGATGTTTCCTAGGCACTCATGTAAATTATTACAAGCATAACAACACGTTATGTGTTCATCAAAATTATGATCTGATCTTTTTCCAAATCCAACAACTACCCTCTATCATCAATAATTATCCATTTAAAAGAAATAATATCTATGTAATCATATACCGGCAGATTACTAGAGTATATTTAAAAATACAAGTTCTTTGGCAAAGTGAAAGTTAACCATTATGAGAATCTTTTAAAATAATAGTTTATGATCATATCGCAAGACAAATACATATGAAAGAAATGGGAAGATATATATATATGTGTGTATGTGTGTTGGGAAAATATTATAAGTTTTGGTGAAGACAAAAATTAACTTGAAGATTATCAGATCTGAAGACAAAAATCAGATCGAAGGCTAGCAGATCAACTCAGGCCGAAATCGTGTCTGAAATGTGTAAAGTCAACTCAGAATAGGCTGAGTAAAGTTAACTCAATTTTTGGTTTCGAAAGTAGAGCAGATCAGTTGCACAGAAAAGAGCAGCGTAGAACAGAGTAACGTAGAAAAGAGCAGCGTAGAGCAAGAGCATAACAGATAAGATTATATCAGAGAAGCATATTAATTCAATTCAGATAGACAGAATAGGGCCAAATAGAACAGATGAGAACAGTATATCGCGTTGTTCATATCAAATCAGTGCAGATAACAGTTCAAAGCTAGAACAGTCCAGATGAGAACCAATGCAGCTCAGCTAACAAATAACAATTCAGAGAACAGTCGATCATATCAGATCAGAACAGACCAGCTCAGTACAGTAGAGTGAATCAGATCCGTACAGACAGGCTACAACGTGACAAATGGTTATTATAAAAGTTTAGGATATGTCAGAGTTTCGCCATGTACGATGAATTTTGTTGCACAGAAATAACGGGAAAATGTTTAACGGAGTGATACAGTGAAGTTGTACGAAGATAGTACAATCTTTCAAATACAGAGATTGGAATTTATTGGATGAGTCTAACGGGATATATTTTTTACTGTTGAATTCAAATGGTATAAATAGAAGTGAAGAACAGTTCAAAATATAATTTTTTAAGGGCTGCTTGCTGGCTTACCGATTGTTTGATGAAACAAAAACCTTACTGCGAACTATCTTTATTTTATTTCATTTTTACAGAATCAATTCTTAGTTGTATTCAAATCAATCTTTTGTAAATCAATTTAGTTTTGTACTGAATTAAATATGCTAGTATTTGAGCAGATCATATTACTTCAAATCCTTTAGGATTGTATTCAAAGCCTACGTGCTGCTTGAGAGTTGAGATAGTAGGAGTCCAAATTGGGTGCTGTTCGGATGAGTGATTTAGGATGCTGTGTATCTTACTGAAAGCCTTCTATTGAACATCCTTCTGGATAGGATGAAGGGGAGACATAGAAGGATTGCTTCAAACTTCCAGAAACAAAGTCCTTCTCTGTGTTCTTATTTCAGTTTGCATACATCTGCATTTTGAGTTCACTGTTTAATTGAGATATTTCCACATAATGATTTTGTTTCTCAAGAGAACAGTTTAGATTGAGTATTAGATTCAGTTTTTAATGCAACTGATATGAAAAATCCTTTTAAAGAGCAATTTTTTTTAAAAGAGTTTATTCAACTCCCTCTAAATTCTTTGCTTTCTTTATTCGATCTATCAAGTAGTATCAAAGCAATTTTGTGATCTGATCCCATCCTTCAATATATGTTAGTGTTAAAGTGCAATAATTGTCCCTGTTAGGTAGAGCGATCGAACCATGACGCTTGAAATGCTATACCGTTTAAAAGATTGGAGTTGCACTATTACCACCAACTATAACTTTTGGTAAAACGACAAGCGCTCAGTCCTACAATTAGTATTAGAGCCAAGGTCACGAGTTCGATTCTCATTGATTAATAAGGAATGCAATTATTTGGGGGGGGGGGAATTGTTGAAGTGCAATAATTGTCCATATTAGGTAGAACGATCAAACCGTAGAGTTTGAATTGCTATATGATTTAAAAGATTGGAGTTGCATCGTTAACACCGGCTATAACTTTTGATAAAAATGCAAGCACTCGATCCTACAATTAGTATAGTAAATTAAAAATCCTATTTGAGCATTAACAAATGATAGTTGTTTTACTAGAGAATAAATTGTTGATCAAGGTCAATGAGTTACGTAAAAAATAAAAAATTAACCCTTGACCAGTCAATGAGTACAATGGTTCATAAAATTTTAAAGTTAATAAAGCTTAATACACTCAGGTCTAGTGGGGGCCCAAACTAAACTTGTACAAAGCTGGACCGCAGGTGTTACCTGAATCGAAACAGGTTGTAATTTTAGTTGATCAGAGCTTAAAAATTTATCAAATTTAGAACTAATTTGTTTGGTTTTTGATGGGCATAATACATGGATCTTGGGAAAATATATATAATATATTGAAAAGTTTGTAACTTGAGAGGATTCAGGTGAACGAGTTGAAGTAGATTATAAGGAGATCTGAATTAGATCATAAGGAGGAGTATATCTAAATTCATAGAAACATGTCAAAAGAATTAAATCTCTTTCTAAATTAAAGAGAAATATGGGACTCGAATTGAATTCATCCAGAATTTATCAATACTCTATGCTAGTCCAACATATAAATGACCCACGAATTGGATAGGCATATTGAATTTGGATCGAATTATTAGAAAACTAAAAGATTCCACTATGTAGTACCGGAATCATGAGAGTATCTCCATACCAACTACGAATTCAGTTGGGGATTTTCAAAATCCCGGAACCCGAAACAAAAAACGATATCCGCCTCAAAAGCCTTTCCATTTTGAGTATTCTCCATGGATCCTGAGCCCGTGGGAAAAATTATCATTCTTAATAGATCTTGCCTTGAATCTACACACGCTAACATTGTTATTTATTTCGACAATATCATTAAGAGATGTTACCCACCCAAAATATTTTCTTTCATAAACTCTGATGTGTGTATATATATATATAAAGTTTCTGTAAGGGGGATAATATAATATAGATAATACAATGTGAGGACCACTTGGAATTGTATTGAACATGGATTTGGGTCAGAGGGAAAAGAGAGTCAGAAGGCATACGTTTGCACAATCCACCAAAAAACTGATATGGTAACTGCAAAAGAATTAATGCAGCAACTACTCCTCATCTGTTGTGATGATTTGCAGAAAAAATCCTTTCCAAATAAGTTTTTATTTTTATATATGAAATTCATTGATGGTAAATAAAAGTGAGTACAAAATATAATAAACATACCCAAAAATCATAGATAAAACCCACAAAATAAGATAATCTGAAGGAGAATACACAGAAAGAAACAGCCATTTACAAGTCAATGTATCTATAAACAAGAATCTGTATCCTCCTTGCTCCAGGGGCACAGGCGAGTTGGTAAGACCTGGGGTAAAGTGGGAATAACTTCCCCGGCATCACGGGTTCGATTCTCGTGTGAAGCATATTCCTCACTGAAATATTGTGGGGGTATGCTCTGAGAATTAGTCCGTTATATGGATCCTCTCCTCCGGGTCCCTGCCTATTCGTGCATATCCTTCGATTTACCAATCTGTATGGGCCAAGGGACCTCTTACCTATGCAGGGGTTAACCCATTAATAGGTTAACTTTATTAAAAAGAATCTGTATCCTCTTAAAAACAACGTCCATATCCGGTTTCAAGTCGTCAAAATATTGAGAGATTATTACTCAACAAACATATTTCTTCATCATATATGTTGACAAATAGAAATCAATTTTTTGCACATTTTTATAATTATCTATGCTAAAATTTGCTGCTGCGCGGTATTAATTCATGGCTGCTCCCTGGGTGAGTAAAATTTAATACACGATTCATTCTGTGGCACTTGATCCGATGTAATGTTATTATTGATGGAGAGTCAAACTGAGACATAACCTATTTGAGAGACTACATTTTGACACTGATTCGCTTAAGTGATATGTTGGATTGTCTTAATTAAGACAAAGTTGTTCTGTGTTCCCTTTATTTACTAGGTTATTCTACATTAGGCTCCGTATCTTTATTTTATTTCAAGATAAATAAACAGTATACCAAAATACTTCTTTCTCTAGTAATAAAGTTACTGAAAGTTCAATTTTTTTTTAAAAAAGTTACTGAAATTATCATATTGATTTCTATAGTAAATGTGATGATTCTGTTGATGTAATATGCCATTAAAAAAAAGTTATATTATTGTGATCAATTGTTTGATTGAATATTAGATTAATTATGGTATATAGAACATAATTGGGATAGAGCAATAAAAAGATTCAACATTGTATTTTAATGTTATTTGTTGGTAAAAATAAATAATTTGTTGCTGGAACATGCATCTGTGGTCTGTTTATATTGCATCTCAGTAGCCCTTCTTCAAATCACTCACTAACATGACGGGTTAGTTCTTCGTACCTGGATGATCAGTAATGATTGATGCATTAGACATGAAGCTTCGTTGAGATTTTCTTTACGTGCAAGAAAATACATTTACTTTGTCAAGCACCTGAATTTGAATGGTTCAGTTTCAAATGGAACCTTCATATGCTGTAGTTCCATATTTTTGTGATTATCTTAATTTACTCGCCCTTTACTTCTACTCTTCACTTCATGTATAATTATTATTTTTGCAGGCATTTGCTGAATAAGAATGTGAAAGTGGAGCCGTTTGGACAAGAGATATTGGTATATAGAGGTGGAAAAAAAATACATGGACATTGAGGTTATAGGAAACGTCTTGCCTCGGAACCGCATGAGGCCAGAACTTGCTACCAATTTTCTTCAACTTCATCACACCACACCCGTATATGTTTTACCATAGATGCATCTTGTTGGAATGAGTAGTACCAATCAAATCTGATAAGACCACCTAAACTACAAAGTATCATACCTGCCCAGTCTCGTAATCCCTCTCATTCCGGTGCGAGATCGATTCATTCATATGCCCATTTACCTAGAAGCTTGCTAGGAGCCGCTTATTGTCCGTGCACCTTCTTGGCGCCGGTGACCGCTCCCCGCCCTCATTTGAACCCCGGGAGTCACACGCTTTCTCAGTTCTTCTCTGGTGCATAATTGGTAGATGGCGCATTTGTTAGCACGGTGGGCGGACAGAAGCTGGTTATCTCTCATCAAATGTTTGTTGATGAGTTCAAGTTGCCAACAGAGGGGGAAACTAGCTTCTCTAGGGATCTCTAGTGAAGTGATGGAGAGAATAAAGATGAATTTTCTCTTTTTGAGTCCACTTCAAACCCTCTAGTAATAAGAAGGAGATGAAGGTGGAATATCACTGCTGAAAGATAATTTGGCAAAGTCTCTCACAGACAAGGCAGGATCTTTGACGTTGTCACCTCCAAGTGATTTGAGATGATGGTGGCTACAACACTGGAATGAATGTAAACTGATCCAGTGTTCTATTTGGCATCTTCACTGCCATGATAACCACCCCTTCCAAGAAATTGCAAAATATGCTATGCAGATAAGCAAGCTATTGGAGAAGTTCTCTTGTGTCGATCATGGGAAGTCGACAACCCCCCATATCCTAGAGGTGTTGAATACCAAGTCCATTCACACCTACAAGGACAAGAACCCCACAACTGTTTTGGAGTTCTTGGAGGAGAATAATCATATTGGGAAGCAGAGAGGCAGGCAGCCAAAAGCCAAGGTGAAGGCTGCCGAGGAAGCCAGGGATGAGGAGAAGAAGCAGAAGAGAGCTGCACGGAAGAAGAGGAGCGTCGAAGAAGAGGAGGCAGAGAAGAAGAAGAAAAAGAAAACTGCAGTTTAAGGCAATGGTAAGAACAAGTTCCAGGCAGCTCAGGCTGATGTGATCCATTCTAGAGACAGCATAGAGACCGTTGAACAACCATTGGATGTTGGTGGATTAGTGGAGAAGGCTCCTAGAAAGTGTAGCAAAGTACCTAAGAATAAATTGTGTCTGCTGCTATCCGATTCAGAGTCATATACTCTAGAGGACACTTCAAGTTTTGAGGAAGGTGTTTACACGAGCAAGGCAAGCTCGGTCAAAGTGACCTAAGCTGGTGAAACCCAATTCTATTGTACCTACACCATCTACTGAGCACACTTCTCCGGATGAGAGAAGTATTGTGCTTGAGCGTGGCCACCTCCTACAAAAAGTATAATTATAGAGGAGATCAGTTGGCCTACTCACAACCTTCTCCGTATACGTCCAAATGACAAGGGGAAGGGCATCCTGGGTACAACAAGCAAAACCTGGTCCAATAAGCCTTCTGGCTTGTAAGAGAACAAGTATCGCAGTTTGTTTAACTACGACTGAAGAAATTTGATGCTTGGAAGATGTTCAGGACCAAGGTATGGCTGAACAGGGTAAAGTAGCTGAAACACATTGAGAATATGACAATTGTTGAAGATCAAATTTTGTCATGGGTTGAGACTGACAGGGTGTCTGAGGCGGTAATCAGAAGATCACTGGTTGCTGCTAAGTTCACAAAAGATAGGTTCCGGTACTTTGTGGCTGAGAGATGGGAGAATTTTGAGACAGATAGCCCGTAGCCAACCGTGATTAATGACCATTCTTCTGTTGGAAGTAGAGCTTGCTAAGATCTGGCTTCAACATGGACAGGCCAGGGTGCAGCATGGACTTCATGTACTAATGCTTGAGTCCTCTATCAATGGGGAAATTACCGGAGAAATGATCTCAGGGGTCACATGAGAGGAGCTTTCGATAGATGTTAGCTGCAAGAGAATCCGTCCCTTGAAAATAAAAAGGAGCAACCAGCTCCTAAAAAATTTGAGGAGCATCAGGCTCATTTCAGTTTTCAGGAGCAACAGGCTACTGAACATTTAGAGGAAAAGACCTTCCTAGGAATAAAAGGGAGCATCAGGCTCCAGAATACAGTTTTGAGCATCCGACTGAGAGTCCAGAAGAGCAGATAGCTATATCAATATGAGAAGAACAACTGAAGACAGTTCAGTATCATCCTCTTTCTCCAAAAATTCTTCGGGCTACCTCTTCAAGGACGTAAGAGAAAGAAGATGTGTTTGTATAGAAAATGATAGATTCTTTGTATTTTTCTGACATTGCTGCTATTACAGCTCAAGCTGCTACTGACCAACATTTGATGATCCGACTTTACCTACACATGAAACAGAGCTAGAATTTTGAGCATCCATTAATTCTTGTTCTGTACTCACCCTAGGCGGAGCCTATTATTGACTTTGCTAGATCAGATGATCAATCCCTGCATCAAGTTGTAAAACCATTGAAGAATGTGGTCAGTAGTCTGCATGTGAATTAGCTATCTTCAAAAGCTAATAGCAAAACTTTAAGGAGAATATATCTAAGCAGATGAATCATGAATGTTGTACTGCAGGCTTTACAAGAGCAAGATAAGACATTACACATTGATCGCGACACTCAACATCGCAGCATGCGGACTTGTTCACTAGGGTTGATCAGTGTAAAGTGGAGATTACGATAGAAGACACCACCTTTGACACTGAGTTGGCTGAGGTGGTTGAATACTTAAAAAATGACGGTGATGCCAAAAAAAGGGAAAATAGTAGCATTGTGTAGAGGAGAATGTAAAATTGATTAGTTCAGAGAAGAGTTCAACACTTTGCAAGAGCAGTAATAGTTAGAGACTTTTTAGATTAGATAACTATGTACTTGCATAGAGTACAGAGATCTATAAACAAGATAAGTCCTTTTCAAGTCTTTTTATCTAAGTTTTGTTATCACCAAAAATGAAAATATTTAACATTAAATATTTAAGTTTTGGTGATAACAACAGATAAGCTCGGAACAAAATAATGTTTAAGCTTAAGATCATATTAGAGTATAAGTTAGAGCTTGGATAGATCGTACACTATAG
>KV011797.1:206600-222191 GCA_001598015.1 Dorcoceras hygrometricum
TTATTTTATATTGATTATTAATACGCACTTCTAATATATCATATAATATATATTATTTACAATTACATATTATTTTACTCATAATATGTTATTACATATATAAATATTATTAGTAGATTATATTTTAGGGTTTGAAAATGTTTAGTCATCTAATTATGCATGATATAAGAATAGTAATATTATTTTTATTAAATAATAATAATAATAATAATAATAATAATAATAATATATTATTTGTATTTTTATCGGGGCAGGTTCGGGAATTCGGGGATGGGGGTATTATTATCATCCCATCATCATCCCCATTTGATTCGGGGATTTAAAAGAATCCTCATACACGTTCCGTTTCGGGTTTTTCCCACGGGACTCCAAAACTCGCGGGGAAAATTGACATCCCTACTTGAGTGTTACTCATTCAACTGTGTTGAATCAGATTCGGGATCTAGACTTTATTGAATATAAGTTTAGCCTGAGAGCTTTATACATTATAAGCTAACATAATTTGTTCCGTTAGTAGAGAGAATTACCAGGAGTTTAGATTAGTCATAAGCTGACTAAGCGGATTTGATTATACCGTTAATCATACCAAAGTCTTCTAGTTGCAAGCCTTCCAACTCAGGAAGTAGTAGAGACGTAGAAGTATAGATTCGAACTTTCAGAAACAAATCCCTTATTTATTTATTTATCGCATTAAAGTCATTTCCACACAAATCTATTTTTTTCTTGAGAAATTAGATTAGATTGACACAAAAGATTAAGCTGATAACTCAGTTGTTTTTAAAATCTTTTTAAACAAGAAAATTTGGGAGATAATTTATTCACCCCATCTGAACTATTTCTCGATCCTATGACAAACACATCACAATAAATTCAGAAATAAATCACTGAAATAAATTGTTCGGACCACAAACTATAAAACGGCATAAAAAAAGCTTCGAAAACATAGTCTAGAACAGAAAGATACATCCCCTCTCCAGAGGCGAAACCAAGACTTTGTATTAGGGGCTAATTACCCTCGTTCGACCACTATTTGTTTTATTACAAAAATGTCATAGATATACGGTATCATTTGCAATTAATTGAATCCAATGACGAATTTCCACAAACATGAACTAGAACTAGGATATCATCTATAAAAAAATGAAAATACCCACTATAATTTTACTGCTAAAAATAGAGGTCCATCAATCTAAGTATGAAATTAAGCCATCAAAGAATGGTCCACAAATTCACATCTACATCCTATCTAGACATTAATAATCCAATCAATGATTGTCTTCCTTATATTCTTAGTTCTTACTTAGAGCTGAAATAAGTATTTTACCAGATCAAATATCATGTTTTTAAAACAAAAACTTCTGGCCTGCAATTAAACAAGACAAATGATAAACAATTCTGATGTTAAAATTCGTCCTCGGTTCCCGACCAGAGAGTTATTTTTTACCAGCCGAGGAGGTCAGTTTACTCTTCTACGAATTAGGGAGGCTTGTCCTGTACTCAAAGAGAAATGTCAGTGGGCGTCGAAAATTTTTCCGACGAAGGTCCTCCGACGCTCAAGTCAGTTTGGTTTTTTATGAATATGGGACGAGAATGTATGATTTTTGTGAATGAACGTAAAATTAAACGCATTTGGATACTATAGAGAAAAAGATTTCGGTTTATGCGTGTACGTTATCTGACTACTCATGATTTGGCGTCCTTTTGACAACTTACCCTGCACACGTAACCTGGCCAATCATAACAGAGTATGTGTTTGACAATAACTGAAAACACGTTACCCGGTTTAATTATAATATGGTATGAGCTTGACAGCTTTTGGCCTCAACGGGAAAGCGTCCTCGGGAAACGACAAAACTTTGAGAAAAATAGACTCTCCTCGGGTCCCGAGTAAATTGTTTCTCCTGGTTTCAAATTCTTTAAATGCTATGTTATCATACCAATTTCACAGCTAATACTCCCAACAAGTCACGTATATTACGAAAATATCGTTCAATAACCAGGGTGAGTAATCGGTTAAAATCGGACCAAAATTATAAAAACTGAACAAGCCAACCATATTTTCCTACTAACTGAACCAACCAATCTTAACTATTAAACCAACTAACCGAGCTGATAAAAGATCAGTTAATTAAGTCTGATTTTTTTAAAAATAAATTAGAAATTTTGTATCCCTCTCAAGGTTTTCTTTTAACATTTAATATTCCTAGTTTTATCCATGCTGGGAAACTAGTATATAAGACGTTCTTCAGTTACAATTTTCGAATTTAACACAGCCTTGGCTAAACTATGAACTAATAAAGAAATATTTTCTAATTTAACACGGCCGTGGATAAACTATGAAACAATAAAGATAAGCATTACTTCTCAGAAGTTTCGATTTCTCGTCCGCTAGATTTGGTTTTCTCCTATTCAAAAGGTAGGGTATCAGATTATGGGAGGGATATAACATATAGACAACGATGAAATTTGAGGCTTTGCTTAGATTTTCTAAATGGCCCAAAACTACAAGCCCGAGGCCGAGGGAGTAACACATTTGAGGCCCTAACCTCTTTTCAAACCAATTTTTGTATTTCATAATCGAAAGAACCGATATAATAGAATCAACCGATACTATTCAAATATAAAACTGAATTACAAACAAACCAAACCGAATTTCCAAAATAATTCGGTTTTTCCAGTTCTTTCGGTCGAACCGAGATTTTCCTCACCAAGAACCCTCCTAAAACAACTAAGGACTTCTCCAGCCCTGCACTATTATGATGTTTTGCACCACTTTGGTGCAAAAATCCATCTCCAATCCTTGCTCCAAATTTGTCGGCATTTCTCCAATTTGGTGTTGGCCACCAAATATATGCTAATTTTGGCGCAAAGTTTTTCTCTCCTCCAAATTCATTTTTTTTGCCTTTCTTTATTTATTAAAATCATAATTATTTTCTTCAATTTGGATTTTTTGACCCCAAGAGGTCGCTGAGATGAAGTGCCACCTACAGTGTCATCACTACTTAATTAATTTCAAAAGAAGGTAACCAATAGAACCTGATGTTGGAGTATTTGGCGTCGGCATATCAGACTGTGATGAGTACAAATTTGTTTCATCTATTTTTGTTTGTGTTTTTGGTGGATTGCTGTCGCTTGAAAAATTTACGAAATCTTTCATGATAGGCCAAACGTGATCAAATTTGAATTATTTACGAAATTCAGTATCTTGCATCAACAATTCCTTCGCTCGGTTCATCTACATAAAAATATCTATCTCATATAAGAAATTATTCGTGTAAAATATCAAAATCTTTGAATAAGAGATACTTACAATGTCTTCTTCAGATGCGCCACTCGATCTAAGAGCTTCAATTTGACTAAACACATTTCGTGAATTTTGAAATTTCATGGAGTATGTTTCTCATGCGGCACTGCAATGATCTTTTGTTACGTACTTGTATGTTGTCGGGTTTGTTGAGGTTGTAAGCTTATTCGATATGAGACCAGAACTGATCTTTAGATTGTCGGATACCAATAATCGAATTTTGTGTTATGTCTAGATATATATGGCATAAAAGTCTATCTTTTTCAACACTGTAAGAAACAGTTCTTGAATTGGATGTCATTAATTTGCTTGGAGCAAAGAGATCACTGAAATTTTTGCGGTGTGGATACTTGATAAATCCGAGATAGTTTATTTATAGTGGAAATGTGATAAGATTGTAATATATCCAATGATCAAAATTATATATAATCTCATCCAAGGACTATAGTTTAGATACGAAATCAAATCCAACGGCTATTGTTTAGATCCAAAAATCTAATTCAATGGCTATTGTTTAGATCTAAACTCCAATCCAACGACCATTATTTAGATCTAAAAATATCTTGTTCCTCCTTTTGAATTTGTTCTTCATCCTTATCTGGGAGGAAAGTGTGAGACCTGATTTTGTATTAAGGATTAATTGTTGGAATTAATCGGTTGATCATGAGATTTCGTGTTTTTGAGTTTTGAGGCAAAAGCTAGTTGTGGACTAGCAGCTGGTCGGTGGTGAAAACAGTCGTAACTTATTTTGGTAGCGCAGGGCTTGAAACGCCGTCGTTTGAGATGTTGCGACTGGTGTTTCGTATGTTGCGACTGGTTGTGCACTGTAGCTGCGACTGGTATATTGCGGGGAGTTGTTGATCCGGTCGACTGGTTGTCCAGCTCTTGTATTTCGAAGCAGCGTCTGGTTGTCCAGCTTAGAGAGATTGTTCGCTACTGTAGTTAGCGACTGGTTTTGTTTAGCATGAATCGAGATTTCTTCAGCCATTGGTTCTTGCGTCTGCTGGTTTGGGAATTTTTAGTGTCGACTGGTTTTGTCGGAAGACAATTATTGGTGTTGTTTTCCAGTCGTTGCTAGTGCTATTTATAGGAAGACTTGGTCTTCGTATTGTGATATCTTTTCCCATACTTAGAGAATATTTCCAGCCTTTCGTTCCTTATCTTTGAACCCTAGAACACTGTTCAGCCGTGAGCTTTCTGGCGATTTCCCGTCTTTTCCGGTGGTTGTTCGGCTCGTGCGAGGTAGCGTTGGACTCCTCTTGAGAAGATCTTCCAATTCATACCAGTTTTAGAAGCTGTAATTGGCGAGTCGAGGAACGCGAAGTTGCTGCCGTTCGAGTGTTGCGTCGATTTGGTAGAACTACGTTCTGGTTTTCGGACAGCTGGTCGAGTGAGGCTCCCAGCCGTGAGCTTGATTAGCAACCTAGTTAGATTTACGTTGTGTATGCCGTGTGTTTAACAGGCTTTTACCAGAGTCTTCCGGATTTCTCGCAGGGTTAGTTGTTGCTCAGTATAAGGTACGGATTTTGAGCTTGTTTTACAGCGAAGTTATGGCTTGGATGAATTGTAGTAGCTGGTATGTGGAATTGCCGTGCCTGCTGGTTGTGTTCTGTTGAGATTTGTGTATGCTAATTGTGTATTTGCTGCGTTGCATATGTTTATATGCTTGCATCCCCGCATGTTGCATACACGCATGATATTCCTTTCCAGTTTTGGTAGTCTTTGTACCATTGTTGCATTGTTATTGTTTTCTTACCAGGATGTGAGGGCGAGCGACGATACCGCACTCTCATATCCCTGCTGGGATTGTAGCCATCATGAGCCGAGTGGTTAATTACCATAGTTCATGGGCGAGGCAACAGTAGGTTGAGTTGTGTGATGCATCCGGTAAGTGGGTGTAGTATCACGGCGAGTGGCTCACTACCACACTGTGAACATACCCCGTGGCCACTGTACGTTGTCAATGATTCTTGGAGCTATGTTTGAGTTCCTTAGCTCCCTTGTGGGTCGAGCTTTCCTTTGTTCCTTGGCGTCTCATGCATAGCACCTGCATTTTATTCCTTGCTGTTATTTCTGTTGTATTATTGCTCTCCGTACTGGGGTTTGACCCCATGTCCCTCCAGGGCTTGGTTTGTTTCTTTGTTGCGTTGTTTTCAGGAAACCCAGGTTCTACAGCTGGTCGTGGTTTCAACCCAGCTGGTGGTGCCCCAGGAGGTGGCTAGTGTGTCCCAGTAGCATATAGCATATATATATATGTATCTAACATATATATATATGTATCAGTTAGCCAGGGGGATGCCCTGCGCTTTGTGGTTGTACCCTTAGGGGAATATGATACATGTTTGAAGTATGTATGTTTTGTTGTGAATGTTTTATGATTTGGGAAAACTTATTTTAAGTATTATTGTATTTTAAATTATACGTTTAAAACCGTCGGGCCTAAAAGCGAAAATTTTACCCATTTTTTTGATAGCTTCCGCATGTGTTTATCGATTTTGAGCACGAGGCCTGACAGAAAGTATGAGATGAGTGTTTCATGAAATACTCAGCAAGTGGGAATCATTCGCGTAACAAGAATATTCATATATGCACAAATGTAACTTTAAACATTTCAAATTTACTGAATGGAGCATAGAACAAGTAGCACTAATATTTTTTTATAATTTACTGATCAGTCTCTAATTTTTACTCCACCAAAGGGACAAGTCCTTAGTCATTGTAATACCCCAAAACTTGTAGAAAACACAAAATGAAAGCAAAAGAAAAAAAAGGGTAGCTTGAGCGCCCCACCACTAAGGAAGAGGCTAGGGCTGTAAACGAATTGAATCGAGCCGAACTTTATGAAACATTTAGTATTCGAGTTCGAGTTCGCCTATTCGAAGCTCGATTCGAAGTTCGATTTGTTGTCATTTCGAATTCAATTCGATAGAGAGCTCGAGTTCGAGTTCGATTCAAAAAATTCAGTTTGAAATTAGGGTTTAGAATTTAAATATATTTATTTATTATACATTATACACAATTAAAACAGTAATAATAATAATAATAATTTTTATTATAAATATTTAAATAAAGGTTCGCGAGCGGCTCGCGAACCTTTCGAACAAAATAATTCCGGGTCGAGTTCGATTCGTAAAATAGTTTGGCTCGGTTCGAGTTCGACTAGAGTTCAAAAAATTCGAATTCGAATCAAATATCTACTCGAATTGCTTCGAAAAGTTCGCGAACAGGTTCGATTCGTTTACAGGCCTAGAAGAGCCCTTATCAGAAAAATAGAAAAAGTGGATAGTATGCGGAGTGTCCCTGTGCCGGTGAAGCAGCGGGGGGCATCGTAGGAAGCGTCCTCACACCCGTGGAGCGGCATGGAGGTACCAGGATATCAAAATTTTAAAATAAAAACTCAATTAGATCACTCCTTGACTGACATATACCCATTTTTTTCATCCCAAACCCTCCGAAGGTCGAAAAAGTTTGCAAAAATTTGATTTCCACTCATCTTTAAGCCATAAACATCGCTCTTTTACCGTGAGCTCCAATTTGGCAGAAGAGGTACATATACTATCGGTAATTGAGTTACTGCAATTTATATATTCCATTTTGAAGTTACAGTGTAAAGTGAATTTAGAATTTGTGTTGTCTTTGATTTGGCTTTTGAATCACCGGATTTCTTTAAGAAATGAAGGAGATACATGAATATTACTTAAACTGGTCCAAAGATTGATTTGCATAGATCTATGTACATGTATGTTGTATATTTGAATTTTGGGAATTATGAGTTGAGATTCTCGGTCCGCTGTTCAGATAAAGTTATAGATCTTTGTCTTTCTATTGAACATAAACAAGAATCGATTTATTTGAGTTAGTAGTGAAGTATTTATGATAAAAATGACAAACTGTGTAAAATAGATGTGTAGCATACTACACGAAAAACATGCTATACATTTTAGATGCTTTCGCTACTGATGGATGAAGTTATTTGATGGAACCTTATGAAGATTAATTGTACTTTTGTGTTATATTTCAATTCAACTTATGGAGTATGATTTAAAGTAAAATCAAATGAGTTATGAATTTTCTATGAAAATTGTATATTTGGATCATAGTTGAAATCCATTGACATATGAGCCTACTTTAAAGGTGGAATTTGGAATTATTGATATTTTAGATGTTTCTTGATTATTCGAGATTAAGATAAGTGTTATGGAAATATTTCAGATCGAGCTAAGATTTAATATCAGACTGGTACAGCTTTTGCATATCCGATATTCATTCACAAGGTATGGATGGTCGGTGTCATACGAGGTAAATGTATCATTGTAATGAAATTTTTAATGTGACGACTAGATTATATGATTGCTATGTATTGATGATTGATGTCTTGATTTTCTAAATTGATGATAATTATTTGAATATATTGATATTGGCATCATGATGTTGCATATTGAGTCTTATTCATTTTAGATTTGTTATGATGGAGGTCACTTTGATAAGTTGGATGTATGGGGCTATATATGAGTTGGAATTCGGGGGAATTCTCTTCCCAGTAGGGTACCCTATGACCTGATTCATTTGAGCTGATATTCATCGATGGCCTTGTAGCTTTCGATCATGCATCGAATTACATTTTATATATTGATGAACTTTATATGAATGAAATGATATTTATTTCGCATATGTACTCGATCGTATCATATGAGGTTTATACTCACTGGTATTCAGATTACCTCTTGTTTTCATGTGCTTGATAGTAGGTGGGATGAGGCAAGGAAGATCAGACTTAAATTCTTTCTAGATGACAAGAAGAGAGTTAGAGTGGGATTATTGAGTCCTAGGATTTATTTTGGAATATGTTTGGAATACGGTGGCTCACCAGTTATTTTATATTTTTTGTGTTAAAATGATGTTTTAAATATTAATTGTGTATTTTACTTATTGATAGTGAATGTCGGTCTGTGACCCGAAGATGATATTTATATTTCAAAATAATATAATGATTGAAAGTTGATTTTAAATTCGGTTGTGGTTTGATGCAAATTTCAGAGTCATCTTATTTTAATATGTTTATAAAAAAATTCCTCGAAATTATATTCTATTAGGTCTCAGACCTGGGTCCCCATAAGAATTCTGAGTTTCATTGATGAGTCCCTAATTTTACTCCTATAAGGGGGCCCTTCTTTAATCACCACGATCACATTGTACAATTATGTATTCCCATATCAAATTCGCTTCATATCAGTACGAAGACAATAGAGGTTTCATGCATGCATAATATGGATCATAACATGAATTTAACATGAAATAAATGCTTGAATGATAATTCAAAACAAAAAAATAACATGAAAAATCATATATTTTCGAATGAATATATATAACAAAAGTTCACTTACCTGATTACTGCTCAAAATGTGAGAAATATTGTTGAAATGCTTGAATAAGTATCTAATTGCTACTCAAAGTGGATCATAAATATGGAGATTTTGGACTTGCATAAGTCTGAAAATTATCGATATTTCAGAAGCGTCCCTGGCATATGGGATAGTCGTATCAAACCAAAATTTGGTTTGTATTTTTGCAACAAGATGAACTAATTTGAACGACAAAGGTCTGATTTTGAAAAAATTTGAATCCAAATTATGGTCGAGTTGTGGGGTCTGCATCGAGTTGTGGGGCCCTAGGTCAAGTTGTGCGAGGTCCTGGGTCGAGTTGTGCGGGCCTCGGTAGAGTTGTATGAGGGCCTGGGTCCTGTTTTGAGGGTCTAGGTCGAGTTGTGGAGTTTGGGTCGAGTTGTGCAAGTCTGGGTCGAGCTGTGAGGGCCTGAGTCGAGTTGTGAGGGCGTGGGTCGAGTTGTGCAAGTTTGGTCGAGATGTGAGGGTCCGGGTTGAGTTATGCATGTCTGGATCAATCTATGAGGTCCTGGGTTGAGTTTTGCACGTCTGGGTCAAGTTTATGAGGGTCGAGGTCGAGATATGAGGGTGGGTCGAGCTGTGAGGGTCTGGGTTGAGTTGTGCAAGTTTAGAGATCATGGAAGCACTCCGAAGGCATCCGAACAATGTGTTTATGGATATATAATTATTATTCATTATTAAGGTTTTAGCTTGCTGAGTCTTTAGACACAGTAAATCTGATTGTATGCAGGTAAGAGTGATGTTGATATTTGAGGCTGTGAAATAGACGCTAATCCTTCTGCAGATTCTTGTCCAAGAATTAATCACAAGCTCAAAGAATTATTCCATTTGTACAATCAGAATACAGATTTACTTGGTAGCATGCACACCACAAAACAGAAAAGAATGAATCAACGAAGACAGGAGTTACATGGTTCGGTTTTCACCTACATCCACGGGAAGCAGCAAACCGCCGCAGGGAGAAGAATTTTATTATTCGCAGCTGGGAAGTTTTCAGATTACATATATGGGAAACTCTCTCTCTGTTTTCTCTGTACATGAAAGACTATATATATTTACATACAAAATTGACTCACTCTGCAACCGTTTCCAACTGCTACTTCTTGAATTCCCTTCTAGAATCGGTTTCAACAAATGCAGCATCCTTCCCTTTTATTTCTGCTCTTATTTTTCCAGACATTTATCAGTACCAATCTCAACAAACTCCACCTTGGTGCTGCTCAATCTTTATTACGATTATCTTTTCTGACATGCGACAGTAGCTGCTTCCAATTCTTTCCTCAAGTTTCTGTTACTTGCATTGTTTCAAGACAATTTGAATTTTCCAACTGGTATACTCTTGGTCAATGCATGAGCTGGATTTTCCTCAGTCCTAATCTTATCCACTTTGATCCTTCCACTCGCTATAACCTCTTTGATGAAATGCAACCGCACATCAATGTGTTTTGACCTCTCATGATACATTGGATTCCTATTAAGATGTATAGCACTTTGATTTTCACAGTATATCACTACTTATCCCTGAATAATCCTCATTTCTTCACAGGATCCCCTGGCCATAGAGCTTCCTTAATGGCTTATGTGGCTGCCATATATTCAGCTTCGGTAGTTGAGAGTGCTACCACCTTTTGTAGGCTTGCCTTCCAGCTTACCGCTCCACCAAAACATGTGAAGATATAACCAGACAGTGACTTTCTTGTGTCCAGCACCCAGCGTAATCTGAATCCACAAATCCTTCTATCATATTGGTTTTGTCCTTACTCAATCCATAGCAGATTCCCAAATCCTTTGTCCCCTTTAGATATCTGAGTAGCCCCTTAAGTGCACACCAATGTTCCCTTCCTGGATTTGACATGAACCTGCTCTTTACACTTATTGCATAGGCTAAATCTGGCCTAGTACACATCATGCAGTACATGATACTACCAACTGCCTCTGCATATGGTAACTTTTCCATTTCTCGCTTATCTTCCTCAATTTGTGGCAATTTATGAGCAGAGAGTTTGACATGAGGTGCTATAGGTATGCTTACTGGTTTAGCAGCAACCATGTGAAACTTCCTTAGGATCTTTTCTACAGATGATTCCTGTGAAAGTCGCATAATTCTCCTTTTCCTGTCTCGGCTAATATCCACCCCTAATATCTTAGTGGCTGCCCCTAAATCCTTCATTTCAAACTCGTTTCTGAGCTCCATCTTTAATTTGTCAATCTCCAGTCTGTCTGTGCTTGCCAATAGCATATCATCCACATATATTAACAGGTATAGCTGGCTTCCAGTATCAGTTTCCCTAGTATGCACACAGTTGTCATGTTTGGACCTAGCATACCCAAGCTTTTTCATGCACTGATCAAATCTCACATTTCATTGCCTTGGAGACTGCTTTAATCCATAAAGAGACTTTCTTAGCTTGCAGACATTATCTGGCTGTTCCAGGTTGAAGCCCTCGGGTTGTCTCATGTATATTGTTTCCTCTAAGTCTCCATGCAAAAAGCTGTAGTGACATCCATTTGATCAAGCTCCATATCTTGTTTTGTCACCAAGGATAGCAGAAGTCTTATGGAAGTTAACTTTACCAAAGGGGAGAAGATCTCATTGTAGTCCAATCCTTCCCTCTGTGAGTACCCCTTTGCCACTAGCCTTGCTTTGTATCTAGGCAGTTCAACCCCTGGAATCCCCTCCTTCTTCTTGTAGACCAATTTGCAGCCTACCAGCCTTTGTTTTTCTGGTCTGTCTACGAGTGTCCAGGTACCATTTTTATTCAAGGATTCCATTTCCTGTTTCATGGCTTCTATCCAGTATACCCTCTCCATATAGTTGATAGCTTCATCATATCTTAGAGGTTCCACTTCATCCAACTCATGTGCAGCAGTGAAGGCAAAAGCTGTTAGATCTGCGAATCCAAACTTCTGGGGTGCCTTGATCACCCTCTTCTCTCTATCTCGAATTAGTTGATAGTCCCCCGCTCCTGGTGTGTTTCTAATCTCCTCATCAGGGCTACTAACATGCTTAGCATCATCCACTAGTTCTTTATTTCCAGGACTGATCTCCACCTCCAGTTTAGCCCCCTGTTCCCCAGGAAGAGTTGCAGATGTATCTTTACTCTTCAGTGGGAATTCTTCCTCATTAAACACCACATCTCGACTTATTAAGCATCTCTCCTCCCCAGTCTCAATGCACCACAATTTGTATCCCTTAACATTATCAGGGTATCCCAGCAGAACACATTTCTTGGCTCTTGGCTGTAGTTTATCTTGTCTTATGTGAGCAAAAACGGTGCACCCAAAGGCTCTAAGATTTGAAAGATCAGGTATGTGTTCTATCCACATCTATTGTGGGGTCTTGAACTCAACTGCCGATGAGGGACACCTATTAATCAAATATGAGGCTGTGACAGCAGCCTCTGCCCAGAACACTCGAGGTAACCCAGAGTTAGCTAGCATACTCCTTACTCTCTCTAGTATTGTTCTGTTCATCCTTTCTGCAAGACCATTCTGCTGAGGGGTACCAGCCACAGTGTAGTGTCTTGCTATTCCCTCTTGCTTACACAGGTCCTTGAATTGAGTTGAGCAATACTCCAGACCATTGTCAGTTCTTAGCTTCTTTACTTTTAGCCCAGTCTGAGTTTCTACCATCACTTTCCAGTCCTTAAACGCCTTGAATGCTTCATCCTTTGACCTTAAGGTGATCACCCACAGCTTTCTGTAATAATCATCTATCATGGAGATGTAATATCTGGCCCCCTCTCGAGATGCTACCCTGGACGGCCCTCACAAGTCTGAGTGAACATAATCCAAAATTCCTTGGACTTGGTGGTAGAGCGTTTGAATCTGACCTTGCTGCATTTCCCAAGTACACATTCATCATAGAAGCTGAGATCCTCAACCTTGTCTCCTCCTAGAAGATTCTGCTTGCTTAATTCTACCAGCCCCTTTTCACTCACATGTCCTAAACGCAAGTGCCACAGCCTAGCCTTGTTTACTCCACCCTCTGCAGCATTTGAGGACCCTGTGATAGTGGAGGCTTCGAGGATGTACAAGCCATTATCATGTGACCCTCTCATGACAGTGAGTGACCCCTTTATGACTTCATTGTGCCTCATTCAATCTTAACATTGAAGCCTTTAGAGTCAAGCATTCCAATAGACAGCAGGTTTCTTCTCAAGTCAGGAACATATCTCACTTCAGTGATGGTTCTTACACACCCATCATGCATATTCAGGAGAACTGAGCCAATTCCCATAACCTTGCACTCCCTGTTGTTTCCCAGTAATACATGACCCGACTCCCTTTCAAACAGATCATGGAACCAACTCTTGTTTGGGCACATATGGAATGAGCAACCAGAGTCCATCACCCAGCCATCTTGTTTACTTGTTCTTGAAGCCACAAGAACCTCTGCAGAATCATAACTGTCACTGACAATGGCTGCATCACCGGGATCCTTTCTTTTCTTTGGATTTATTGCTCTTCTATCAGGACAATCTTTCTTGAAATGTCCCTATTTTTGACAAACAAAGCATTTCAATTTCCCTTTTGTTCTTGACTGTGATCTGTACCTTCTCCTCTTCTCATTACGATTTTCCCTCTTGTATGTCCTTCCCCTAACGTTCAGCCCCTCTTCGGTTGGTTCCGATTTTGTTTCATTCTTCTTGTGCAATTCCTTTGAGTTGAGTGCTGATTTCACTTCAGCCATAGTCAGCGTTTCCTTGCCATATAGCATAGTATCCACAAAATGCTCATATGACTTAGGCAGAGAGCTTAGCAGAAGTATAGCGCAATCATCATCTGTTATCTTGATGTCAACATTCTTTAGATCCAAGATGATCTTATTAAATTCATCCATGTGCTTCTTAAGATCCTTGCCCTACTTCAAAAGGATTGTATAGAGGGATTTCTTCAAATATAGTCTGTTGGCAAGAGATCTCTTGAGATAGAGGCTCTCAAGTTTATTCCACAGACTTAATGCATATACTTCCTCTGCTACCTCTCGAAGCACTTCATCTCCAAGACACAACAAGATCGCACTAAACGCCTTTGAATCCATTTCTACAATCTTTATTTTATCTGTTAGAACAATATTTTATAAGTTTTGGTGATAACAAAAATAAGACTAGTTGCAATTGGACAATCAGTTGTCGCACTCTTCAGGAGATCGTCTTATCTATCTACAGTGGTATTTCAGCAGTTGGAGCTTTCGTAAGTTTTCAGCAGATGGTATGCGATCAGCAGTTGAACGGTTTGAGTAGTTCAGCAGATAGATTCATCAAGAGCGATCAGCAGATACCGATTTGAGTTTCAGCGTGTTTTAGAGCGTCCAGTGGTCACGGCGAGTGAAACTGAGGATGATGAGATAGCAACTGTTGATGTTGCTCCTGCTGATGAAGATCAGCAGGTAGAGGAAGTTGTAGCCCCAATCTCTGCAGTGGAAACGCTTAGTGCTGATGAGCAAATGTCACTGGATGATATTCTCTTGTCAATTCCAGTTGATATTCCTCTACCCTCCACTTGCATGGAAGTTACACAGATTACAATGGGCCAAATGATCAAGATTCCAGGCGTCACTGAGAAGTCCTGGTTTCTGAAGAGTCTTCCTTGCATCCCTGCTGATGATAAAGGGAAAGAAGTTTTGGTGGAGAAAGACCCTGTTAAGGGCAATCCTGCTGAGGAGCATTATTCTTTGATTTGTGCAGATATCGAATTGCTTGTGAATTTGCGGGCACAAGTAATTGATGAGGTCGCTAAATTCTTTCATTCTTTTAGCCTAAAGAAATTGGCCTCAATAAATCTTGAGGACATGTATAAGAAGGAAGAGCAGGTTTTGCACTGGGGAGAAACTGAGTCTCCTCAGGTTGCTATTCAGCGGAAATTTTATATTCTGCTTAAGTATAGAACAGTTTTGGTGTGGAAATTTTTGGAGGCGTGGAGGGCCAATTTTGCTCCTGGCCAAGGATCTTCGGCTATTGATATTCAAGTAATAGAGCTGCTCTCCGACCTCTATCTTTATTTCTTAGAGGAATTGGCGAAGGAGGCACGCAATCATGGTCTTACATGGACTAAGCCCTGCTGCTCTAAAATCTTTGAAGGGAGCCCACGCGATCGAGGCGCTGTAATTGCCAGAACCAACTCACATACTCGATCGTTGTGCTGGATTAGGATAATGATTTTGGTTGATGGATTGTGGACGGTGGAGCCTTGTGCTGATAAGTGGGTTAAAATTCCCCGGAAGGTTATTCCTACTGAAGTGCCACGTCAGCGGCAATTTGATGACACTCTACCTACAATGAGTGTATTTTTTAAGCTGATGAAGAAGAGATGGGCGGATGTTTGTTTGGAGGTGACTGATTTTTGTGCTCATCGAAGATTATTACCAGTTGGCTCCATCAACTTCTGTAGAGCTTTAGAGATCGTTGAGACCGATTCTTGTTTTGCTTCTCGCCAGCCGACAGTATTTACTCTCCGTTTGTCTCAGTTTTGCACAATTCAGATTCAGTACAGCTTGTTTAGCAGCTTATCTACAGCCGATATTTCAGAATTTCTTTCGTCTATTGCTTTGGATAGAGCAGCTTTTCGTAGTGTACAGATTGCTCAGTCAGTTGTTCCGAGTGTACAGCTCCAAAAATGTCTCAGAATGCTTCTATTTTTCAAGGACTAGCGGATGTTCGTCAAGAAGTGCAAGCTGTTAATGCCAAAATGAAATGGATGGCCTCTCGCATAAATGCTATTCAAAAGGATGCTGAGGCCACCAAGGAAGCCCTTTCCCATCAGCTTCTCGAATTCCAGAGTTCAGCACAGGAAAATCATAATGTTATTCATGCCCAGCTAAGTGAGCTTGTTGATTATATTCATAGGGGCAGTGCTGACAAAAAGGGGGAAAGTGGCAGCCGA
>KV011797.1:223914-277243 GCA_001598015.1 Dorcoceras hygrometricum
TGGAGCGAGACAGAGAAAGACGAAGAAAAGAAGCGAGGTCGTTGAAAAGAAGAAGAAGAGATTAGTTTTTCTGCTGATATTCTTTGTACACATCCTATGTACAATTTTTGTTTGTTAATAAAATTTGTTTTCCAGCAGATAGTGTGCAATTTATTTTTGCATATCTTTTGTCTCGGCTGCTGAAGTTTTGTCATCACCAAAAAGGGGGAAATTGTTAGAACAATATTTATATGTTTTGGTGATAACAAAAATAAGACAAGTTTCAATTGGACAATCAGTTGTCGCACTCTTCAGGAGATCGTCTTATCTATCTACAGTGGTATTTCAGCAGTTGGAGCTTTCGTGAGTTTTCAGCAGATGGTATGCGATCAGCAGTTGAACGGTTTGAGTAGTTCAGCAGATAGATTCATCAAGAGCGATCAGCAGATACCGATTTGAGTTTCAGCGTGTTTTGCTAAGGATTGGTAAACGACAGCGTTTTGATAAGTTAGTACGACGTCGTTGGAGTGCACTGTTTCGTTTCAGCGGATGAAGTAATCAGCAGATACTTTCTTGAAGAGTTCAGCAGTTGGTTAAGTCTATTTGTTGGAGATTGCGATACGACAGCGTTTGGTTAAGTTGGAACGACAGCGTTTTGATTGATTCAGCAGAAGCGTTCCTTTTGACAAACCAGCAGATGCACTACTTGGTGTTAACCAGCAGATGTATTTCAAAGATAGCAAAACGGCGTCACTTGATTAAGTTGACACGACATCGTTTTATCGCATAAAAGTAATCAGCAGATGGAAAAACGCATATGCATATCAGCAGGTGAATTCTTCCAAGCGTTTTTTCAGTCGAAGTTCTTGACAACGACGATGGATGTAAGTGCTGGTTATCAAACTTATTTCAGGCGCAAGCTCAAAATGATTCAAATACGATCGTTTACTCTTAAGGAAAAGATTTGTTGGATCGTACAGTTGCCTGGAATGAAGGAGACAAGTTAGATACTATTTTTGGTAAATAGTACAGTGTACAGAGGCCGTTTCTCTATGCTTGCACAGAAATGGAAAGAAGACAAATTGGCTCTGTGGATGAGCAATTGACCTTGCAGTGGAGCAGGATTTACGGTGTACGATTTTGGCAGTAATTCAAACGGGATTCATTTTTTCTTTGAAGAATTAATATGACCGTTGCAGTCGAAGCTTATAAATATCAGCAGCGGCGTTGAAGAAAAACACTTCGCTAATCATCTATTGCTGTAACGCTGCTAAAATCTCTACAGAGCTTTCACTTTGTTGATACCTTCTAAAAGCTCAAGACTCGAAGAACTTATCGTTTGATCTTCATTAGAAAAATATTTGAGTCAATCTTCTGGTTATTCATTGTTGAAACCAGAAGATATTTACAGTCTCTAGATACGTGCTTTCATTGATATATTTGATAGAGTCTGTACCGAACTGTCTATTCAAAGAAGTTCGTAAAACGTTCAAAGCATTGTAAAAACCAGCAGCGAAGTCTGCGTGAAGTGTTGTAAAGCGCTAGGAGTTCTCGTAGCTGCGTGTTACGGGATCGGGTGATTGTAGAAAGGCTACTCTCATCAAAGTCTTTTAGTGCTACCTTCCGAGGAGGAAGAAGGGGAGACGTAGGATATTGATATCCGAACTTCCAGAAACAAACTCTCGACTCTATCTCTTACTTACGCATTTACTTTGTGTTGCGCATTGTTCATTGTTCACAAACCAATCGGCCTATTTCCGCACATATTTTGTTGGCTGAGAAGTTTGCATAAACCTGAGATCCAAACATTTTAAAAGAACTTTGAAATAGAAAAATCGAAGGAGTTCATTCAACCCCCCCCCCTTCTGAACTCCTATTTGCTTAGTGATCCTATTTCCGGGACCATAATTATCAATTGTGTCCTCCAGTGGTTCTGGATTCAGTGCTTCACCCAACCCATTGTGTACCAGAAGTGCCTTCATCGTAATCCGCCATAGGCTGAAATCGTTGGACCATGTAAATTTCTCAAGATCGAATTTGGTTGTTGACATCGTGAAATCTTTCCTGAGCTCTGATACCAAACTGTGAAATAGATGCTAATCCTTCTGCAGATTCTTGTCCAAGAATTAATCACAAGCTCAGTTATTCCGTTTGTACAATCAGAATACCGATTTACTTGATAGCATGCACACCACAACACAGAAAAGAATGAATCGATGAAGACAGGAGTTACGTGGTTCGGTTTTCACCTACATCCACGGGAAGCAGCAATCGCCGCAGGGAGAACAAAATTTTATTAATCGCAGCTGTGAAGTTTTCAGATTACAGATATGGAAATTCTCTCTCTCTTTTCTCTGTACATGAAACCCTATATATATTTACATACAAAATTGACTCACTCTGCAACCGTTTCCAACTGCTACTTCTTGAATTCCCTTCTAGAATCGGTTTCAACAAATGCAGCATCCTTCCCTTTTACTTCTGCTCTTATTTTTCCAGACATTTATCAGTACCAATCTCAACAGAGGCGATGACCGTTGAGGAGCTCGGACCCAAGCATCGCACTCTCGAGACCTTTGGCTTCCACATTAAATTTTATGAGAATTTTGAGGAAAAATTTACATTATGAGACCTTGAGATAAATGCTTTTGAGAAGTAGAAGTTGGTTGTTGCGATGTCGTATTGTTGTTCGATATGACGTTTATTTGATTTTCTGATATTTGATAGTTATTTTCAAGTTTTGCGATACTTTGAAAAAAAAATTATGTCTTTATCTAAAGAAAAATATTTTAGCAAATTTGGGTCGTCACAGTTACATTTCAGCGGGCAAATGCAAAGAAAATAAACGACAGAGTATCAAGAAATTTTAACCGTTTATAGAACCAACGGAATATTATATATGGATTTATAAAAAAATAATAAACTTATCTGTTACAAATGGACTTTTTAGATCAAAATATTTTCCGGATAAAATAGGTCGTTCGAGTAAAAGATATTCTGGATAAAATAAGTCGTTCGGTTAAAGTGAGTCGTTCGGAAGAGATAGTCTTCTGGATAAAAATCAAAAGAGGAAATGGATACGGTGGACACCTAGGCAACCAAAGAAGAGAAAGGACAGAGTAATCGACGAAAAAAATTGTCAGCAAAACAAGAATTTAGCAGGATAACATGTATGGAATTTTTGGTAGAAGATATTCCTGTCGAAGAATTGGGTGGATTGAAGTAGACCTGGCCACGGGCCGGGTTTGACCCGAAACCGAATCGGACCCGGCCCGTGGTCAACGGGCCGGTTAACCGGGTCAAAGGGTTCGACCCGTGACCCGGACCGGCCCGTCAGTTACACGGTCCGATTTTCGACCCGTCGACCCGCCGGGTTCGACCCGGAACCGGCCCGGCGGGTCGGAGGTTGTTTTGTAAAAATATTAAATGCAATGCTGAAATCGAACCCAGGTCACAAGAATTGAGTCCAGAGGACTTAACCGCTGTACTAAGTCTTATATCTATACAAACTAATGCTTTTAGAAATATAAATATCTTGTTAGTATAAAATTGTTAAGTTATGCTAATTTGTACTATCTTAAAATCCTAAACAACTTGATATAACTATATTGTTTATTTTAAATAGTATTTACGTTTATCCTACCATTTTTTAAATATCAAACAAGCAAAGTACAATAATATGATAACTTATTCAAAATCTTCTAATTTCATTTGTCAATGTATTATTATCGTAATCATGCATTAATAAGTTTTTTGTAAACTATAAAAGTTTTATTTATCATTAAATTCGGAGTATTTGATTAATTTATACTATCTTAAAATGTCTAAACACCTTAAAATAACTATATTGATTATTTTAATTAATATTTACGTTCACCCTTAACATTTTTTCAAATATTTCAAATATGTGCATTACTATAATGTAAGGAAGGATAAAAGTCGATTTACCTTTTTTAACGTATCATTTTTTAAATTATTTATACTCAAATTTCAATTTCTATCTCAATTGTTATTTTTTAAATTCGAATTCGAATTCAAACACAAATTAAGATTCGAATTCAAAATTCAAAAATTCAAATTAAAATTCTAAATTAAACAAATTAAAATAAAAATTAATTAGAATTCAAAATAAAGCTCAAATCAAAATTCAAATTAATCTACTTTGAACAAAATTCAAATTTTATTCAAAGTTCAAATAATTTTAATTTGAAATTCAGAAATTAAAAATTCAAAATATTAATTAAATTATAAAATTATCTTTTTAAAAATACGAAATTCAAATTTTCCCATTTAATTCATCTATTGTAATAATTTCTTTGTATTGTTATTCAATTATATTTATTTTTTACAATTATTAAACTTCAAATTTCAAATTCAAATCCCAATTGTTATTCTTTTAAATTCAAATTCGAATTCAAACACAAATTAAAATTCGAATTCAAAATTCAAAAATTCAAATTAATTATAATTCATATTCTCAAATGAAATTTCATTTCAAAATTCGAAATTCAACGGTCAATTCGAAATTCCAATTTCAAAATTGAAAATATTAAAATTAAATTATAAAAATACCTATTTTTTTAAAAAAACGAAATTCCTTTTTATTTTAATAAACCGAAATTCAATTTAAAATTTTTTTAAAAAAAAACCTTCTAAATTCAATTTTTTAAAAAAAAAATTTAAAAACCGAACCGGCCCGGAACCGGCCCGGACCCGGCGGTTTTTGACCCGGACCGGAACCGGTTCTCACGGTTCCGGTTCCGGTTCCGGGATTTTCGGACCCGGACCCGGCGGGTCGGACCCGGAACCGGCCCGTGGCCGGGTCTAGTGTAGACCAATCGGAATGGGACGTGGAGACGGTTTTTGACCCGGACCGGAACCGGTTCTCACGGTTCCGGTTCCGGGATTTTCGGACCCGGACCCGGCGGTTCGGACCCGGAACCGGCCCGTGGCCGGGTCTAGATTGAAGTTTATGGTGCCAAAAATTAAAGGGAAAATCAGCATTCATAAGCTTATCAAATGAGTTGCAATTATACTCAATGAAAACTTTTAGACAGGGGACGACTTTGACGTATTGCAGTTGAATAAATATTCAACACAATATGTTATTTTATTTATCAACGACAAGAGATATATTCAGTCCATTGATGTATGATTTAACTACTCCCCATTGTTTGATGAATGCTTTTGTTAAAAAAAAAAAACTTAATATCAAAGTTAATATTTCAGAAAATAAACAAACTTAATAGTCTCCATATAAAATTGTGATTTAAACTTGAACCCAACAATGACACATTATCTTTAATCCAAGCGTTGAACTTAAACATTAAACCTCCCAATCATTCAAGCTACACAAGATATTCAACTCTTTGAAGCTCAACCGGAAGCACTAGACGCCCTTCTCTCAATTCCACAAGCTCACTCGTATCCCCTTCCACATAGCCCTTCAAGAATGCCACCACAGCCCCTCCGACGAATAGCCGCATCGGCTCTCGGCACTTGCCATTCTTACACAAACAGAACGTGGCCTTCCCTCGGACCCCTCTCGTGTCATCGTCCAACATATCGAGATGACCCTGGTCCTTGACCACAAAATAATAGGCCGGTTTGGAACACTCGTCATAGAAGTTCTCGTGGTTCACCCCTCTTGGGGCGCAAGGAGGGAAGAGAGGATTCTTCTTTACCTCGCCCAATCCCGAGCCTATCACTAGAGCAGCCGAACCACCGAAATCGAATGAACGAGGAGTGTATGTTAGGATCGGAGGAGGTGTTTGTTTCCCTTTGTCCATCCCATCGACAGGGTCGATCCCTATGATGGCCGAGATGTCCAGCGTTGTGAGGCTGGATTTGCGTAAAGCCAAGGCAAACGCCACTTTACCTCCACGACTATGGCCCGCCAATCCCAGCTTCTTCAAGTTGGGATCCACATCAGGTGGGAGGAAATGGATTAATCCCTCGGACAACCAGTTGATTATCTTGGCTGTTGCCTCTATTTCTTCGTGTGTATCCGGGCCCGCCACGCAGTATAACTGGTCCAAATGAAACCGAAATTATTATTGTCATAAAAAACTTGATCTATGAAGTGGAATCATACATGAAAACTAAACCTGCGGGGCCACGACAATGAAGCCATGGGAAGCAATATGCTGGATAAGCTGAGAATAGAAGTTGTTGTAAAGTAGATACCCATGAAGAATGACCAGCACAGGGAACTCTCCGGCTTCTGTTGGGCTGCAAACCAGGAGTGGCTTTGCGGGGGAAAAGGGGGAAACTTTATGACTCAAACTGCATGATTTTGACTCGATATTTATGAATTTAGTAGGGTATTTTCCAAGATTGAAGATATTTGTGGAAGCAGGAGAGGAGATGGTGGGTGCTGAATTCATGGCCATTCGAATTCTTCGAGGTTGTTGGCTTCTTTTTCCCTCTCTTTGAGCTTTTTCTTCGAAAGGATAACAAAAAGTTTCCGAGTTCTGTGGCAGAGAGGAGCCACACTTGGGTGTACTTAATATGCTCTCACTTGAATTAATATAATTTTAATGGGAATGAAGGCTTTGGTGAGTAGATATTTGGTGGCAGATGTTGATATTTATTTTTGGATTTTTTTTTCAATCGTGATAAATTAAAAAAGTCCACATTCTCTTTAACTTTTTTTTTTTTAAGTTAATTCCATCAATAGGTTAACCCAGTCTATGTCAGAGGTCCCTTAACTCATATAGGTTGGTAAATCGAGGGATATGCATGAGTAAAAAGTGGTGCGAGGTGATGACTCATATAACGGACTAATTTCCAGAACATACCCCACAATATTTCAGTGAGACTATACTTCACACGAGAATCGAACCCGTGAAGTTGGAGAAGTTATTCTTACATCACCTCAAGTCTTACCAATTCGTCTGTACCTCTAAGGCACACATTCTCTTTAACGAGGCTCGAGAATTTGGTGAGTAGATATTTGTGTAGATTTTGTGGAGTCATTATCTAATATTTGGATTCAAGTTTTTCGTTAAGTTTTTCATTGAGTAAATTGTTGAGAGCATATCTCATGACTATGTAGAATTATGTTTTTCTGGATTTAATGTAGAATAAAAATATAGATCTATACGAAATTTAGTAGTTTGTAAAAACATAGAAATTTTTTTTGATGTGGAATGGATATCTATTTTCAAACATATATTTATATCCATTATGTCACGGATTTTATTACAAATTTGAAATCCTGGATTTTCAAATTTATAGATTTCAAATCCAAGTTTCCACTCATTTAAAAAACTAATAGTATTAATAATTAAGCTAGATCATCTTAGTTGGCAGACTTGATTCAACAAAATTACTATGTATTTTGAGAATTTTTTATAAATCTTATCAATGCTCATCAATTACGAGTATTATTCATTTCCCATATATTGATTTAATGATCTAACCACGATTTATTTGTTTCCAGCTGTTCTCTTACCTTTTTTTAATAAAATATAATAATAAAAATAATAGCGATTCTCTTACTTAACGCCGTCTTATTTTGAAAAGTGAACTTCCAAGTTCCAATATTAACAAGAAAGACGGAGACAAATGTATTTTAAAATACATTTTAAAACTACCGTAATTTCCTGTATTTTAAAAACCTTT
This sequence comes from Dorcoceras hygrometricum, assembly GCA_001598015.1. Taxonomy (NCBI): domain Eukaryota; kingdom Viridiplantae; phylum Streptophyta; class Magnoliopsida; order Lamiales; family Gesneriaceae; genus Dorcoceras; species Dorcoceras hygrometricum. Next base: position 231,520 of record KV011797.1, read on the forward strand.
CGGTAGTTTCATTCTTGTTACCCTTTATTTAATTACTTAACGTTAATTTGATTATTATTTTCGACTTTCCTCATTTATTTTTAATAACAAATAATTGAGATTGATATTTTTGTATTGAAAATTTGACATTCGATGAATAAAATACGAAAATATAATTAATGATTCGAAATTGGCAAATTGTTTTTATCTTTGTATCGTTGTGATTTTGGTCATTTAGGTTCATTATGCTCGGAAAAAAAAAAAAAAAAAAAACCACTCGATTTTTATTTCAATATATCTTTACTATCTTGTAGCATACCACAACGTTAGAAAAACTAATTTGGTTAGTTAATTAATAATAATCCTTAATATTCAAAATTTCCTATATCTATTCCCAATTACTCCGCTATCTTATCACTCCTTTACTTATTTAATATAGACACAAAAATTTTATGTAAATTCAAACCTTCACAAAATTAAAAATTTATAATTAAATTCATATTTATAATAATATATTTTCAATTATAAATATATTTAAATTTTATGTACCTCACATAAAGGAATATTGTAGAAACATGATACTCGAAAAATAAAAACCACCCCATTTTTATTTCAATATATATTTACTCTCTTATAACATACCACAACCTTAGGAAAACTAATTTGGTGATTTCCATTAATTCCCTTAATTTTTTCCAAATATATTTCGATTCAAGTGCAAAAATATAAATAGATATATTTAAATTTTATGTACCTCACATCAATATTCACTGGTAAAATCCTACACTTTCGGAATCAAAACTTGTTATTTCCTACCATCTTCCATCCCGCCTCACACTTCACCAATTTCACAAATTCCAGATTCTTCGTTTTCAATAAACAAAAGATATCAACCCTTTGGTTTTGCAGGGTTGATTCACACGTCAATCGATCATCGAGAAAGTCCACAACTCGGAGAAATCAACAAACTGAACCAGAAACATAATATATAAATATTATCTGAAAAAAAAAAACTTGCAGAGAAAAAGGGTTGAAAGAAAATGGCAATATTTTACGGTAAAAGCGACGTCGAACTGGGACATGCCGGGCAATTGTACCCGGGCATGATGGAGAATCCGCAGATGCGATGGGGTTTCATCCGTAAAGTATATTCCATCCTGTGCATGCAGTTACTTCTGGCTTTTGGGGTTTCCCTTGCCATGTTTCTGGTCCATCCGGTTCGAGAATTTATGCGAACTTCGAACGGGCTTTATGTCATGATAGCGGCCATCATTCTCACCTTCGTTTGTATGTCAAATCTTTATATTTTCATTTTTCAAACATTTTTCGAATCAAACATTATCATAGGTTTTGAAAAACTATTTCTATATATTTTCCATATATGTGCTGCATATCAAAATTTTACACTTCCTGTGTTCTGAAAAATAATTCCTGATAACTTTGTATATGTATGAGCACTTGTGGGATTTGTGTTTGTGATCTGTATTAGATAAATAAACCATTTTCGTGAACGTATGCATGGGGGGCGTATGAATTATGGGTCATCAGTGTTAATCTAGATTTATGTCACAAGTAACTATGTTTTTTTCTTATTTATACTATACAAAAGATGAAGTTTACAAAAATAAAAAATGTTAATGATGATTTTTCTTGAATTAAATGCAGTTTTGATCATGATGTTTTGTTTCAGCAAGCGACATCCATGGGACTATGTCATTTTGTTTCTCTTCACCATTGCTCTGTCCGTTATGATTGGTGCTGCTTGCATACAGAACAAAGGTATTTCGAATTTATCCCTAATTAATCCTTCATTATTCATTTACAAGTCCATAGATGCCTCACATATCAGATGGAGGAATGTATATATTTAAAGCATAACTAAATAAGTGCATATAAATCAAATAAAATAAATAGCATAACTTTAGAAAGTTTGAGAGTTGAATTTTTCTACTCCTCACTTACTTTTTTTCAGTTTCAGAAACACCCAAAAAATGCAAAGATATCCATCCCTTCTCTTTTACTATAGGATCCTAATTTGAACCTTCGGCTTCTCTGTATTGATCCTTTTTATTTAAACTCATATAAATGGTAATATTCATGTACAGGTGAAGATGTGCTGGTGTCTGCTGGTCTAACACTCGTCGTCACTCTTGGTCTCACTATTTTCACATTCGTCGCGGCTAAACGAGGTTTGGGATTTTAGCTTCTTGGGACCTTTCTTGTACTGTGCTCTCTTGTTGTTGATTGCTTTCAGCATTCTACGGGTATGATCATCTTCCTCTTGTATATATCCAATTCTTTGACTATGATCTTTTATCCCCTTTGCTATTTTTATGTAATTGATTCTGGTTTTCCACGTATCAAATATATGTAATGACTATTGATACATTATACTAAAGCAAATTTCATTTTGGATTATGATAACAGATTGTGTTTCCTATGGGGAGTTTAAGGGCGCAGGTGATTGGTTGCATCGGAGTATTGGTTTACTCTGGTTATATCATATATGACACTGATAATCTGATCAAGCGGTTTAGTTACGACGAGTACATGGAGGCTGCCATGTGCCTCTTCCTCGACATAATCAACCTCTTCTTGTCTCTTCTCCTAAGCATGGGCGGGGACGACTGATGGATCGCCGAGCAGACGAGCATATAGTTTCATCCTCTGTTTAGGAAATTAAACATCGGTCCGTCGATGACTTAGCATTTCTAATGTTATCCGCTAACATTGTTCAAATTCTTGCACTGTAGTTACAAACTCGTTGGCCTAAGGGATCTGACGTAATATCTCAAGCCCAATAGTCCAACTTTAATACAGAAGGATATAGAATCTAGATTACTTGTTTGTCTTGCATTATTTCTTTATTATATATATAAACAAGAAAAGGGATCACAGAAGCAACGTTCCACACTTCCTTCATTGCCCTTGCCTTCAATGTGGCAGGACCGCGTTATCTCTATCACTCCTTTATATTATATATATAAACAAGAAAAGGGCCGTTATCTCTATCACTCCTTTAAGACACAAAAATTTTACGTAAATTGAAACCTTCACAGAATTAAAAATTTATAATTAAATTCATATTTATAATAATATATTTCAATTATAGATATATTTAAATTTTATGTACCTCACATCAATATTCACTGGTAAAATCCTACACTTTCGGAATCAAAACTTGTTATTTCCTACCATCTTCCATCCCGCCTCACACTTCACCAATTTCACAAATTCCAGATTCTTCGTTTTCAATAAACAAAAGATATCAACCCTTTGGTTTTGCAGGGTTGATTCACACGTCAATCGATCATCGAGAAAGTCCACAACTCGGAGAAATCAACAAACTGAACCAGAAACATAATATATAAATATTATCTGAAAAAAAAAAACTTGCAGAGAAAAAGGGTTGAAAGAAAATGGCAATATTTTACGGTAAAAGCGACGTCGAACTGGGACATGCCGGGCAATTGTACCCGGGCATGATGGAGAATCCGCAGATGCGATGGGGTTTCATCCGTAAAGTATATTCCATCCTGTGCATGCAGTTACTTCTGGCTTTTGGGGTTTCCCTTGTCATGTTTCTGGTCCATCCGGTTCGAGAATTTATGCGAACTCCGAACGGGCTTTGTGTCATGATCGTGGCCTTGATTCTCACCTTCGTTTGTATGGCAAATCCTTATATTTCATTTTTCAAACATTTTTCGAATCAAACATTATCATAAGTTTAGAAAAATTATTTCTATATTTTTCCCATATATGTGCTGCATATCAAAATTTTACACCTCTGTGTTGTGAAAAATAATTCCTCATAACTTTGTATATGTATGGGCATTATAACATTTGTGGGATTTGTGTTTGTGATCTGTATTAGATAAATAAACCATTTTCATGAACGTATGCATGGGGGGCGTATGAATTATGGGAATGCTTAGATTCATCAGTGTTAATCTAGATTTATGCCACAAGTAACTATTATGTTTTTTCTTATTTATACTATACAAAGATGAAGTTTACAAAAAAGAAAAAATGTTATTGATGATTTTTCTTGAATTAAATGCAGTGTGCATGATGATGTTTTATTTCAGCAAGCGACATCCATGGAACTATGTCATTTTGTTTCTCTTCACCATTGCTATGTCCTTTATGATTGGTGCTGCTTGCACACAGAAGAGAGGTAACTTCGAATTTATCCCCAATTAATCCTTCATTATTCCTTTCTTTTCTCCCTAATGTTTACCATCGAAGGGGTCAAGTACTTAATCAGATCATGATATAAAATGCAGAATTCTGTGTTTTACTGATCATGCATATATAACATGAATCATAACACGAATTTGACACGAGACAAGTGCTCGATTGATAATTTCAAAACAAAACATAAATAGATAGTCATATAGTTTAGGATGAATACATGATAAAAGCCCATACCTGATTACCGTCAAAATGTGAGAAATATCGTTGCAATGCTTGAATTAATATATGCTTGTTACTCGAAGTGCTTCACGGAATGGAGAGTTTCGGACTTTCATACGTCTGATAACCATTGAGATTTAAGAAGCATATGCAACATCTTTGGTTGGAATGTTCACAAAAAGGATGAAATAAATTGTGAATGACAAATGTCAGATTTTGAAGCTATTTATTTTCCAATGTGAAGGATACAAAAGTTGTGCATTATGAGCTAATATATCTATTCAAAATGGTGTTAAATATTGGAATAATCTTTCTATATTGAAGTTTATAAGTGCAAGGCAAAGAAATGGTGGTGTATTAGGTGAAAGTTGAATAAGAAGCTTCCACTGTTTAAAAATCTCAAAGACTAGTTTTAGAAACCGAAACTTACCAAATAAAATTGGATTTCTACGAATGAAAGCACTTTATAGATAAAATATGTAGTACGGATAAAATGTATTACGAGTAGAATAGCTTTTCTGGAGAAAAGTTCTTACGGATATGATCATAGATGTTATAATGTTTGCTTTCCGGATGAAAATATTCTTCCGAATGGAATGACTCATCCACCAAAATAAGTATTTTGAATAAAATGAGTTTCCGGATAATTGTAAAGAAAATATTTTGGATAATGAAAATAAGACCATTGGATAATCTAAATAAGATTGTCCGACAAAAGAATTAGATCGTTCTGGTTAAAAGTTTTTCAGGATAAAATGATTTTGTCCAGGATGAAAATAAGTAAAAAAAAAATTTCCAGGTAATCGAAGAATTTAACTAGATAGCACGTACGAAAGTTTTCGGACTCTCACATGCAATGTTCTGACAATGCCCTAAGAATACCATATCCAGATTTGGCTTTCCTGATCTGCGTTTGCTTCTCTGTATTGATCTTTTTTATTTAGACTCATATAAATGGTAATATTCATGTACAGGTGAAGCTGTGCTGATGACTGCTGGTCTAACACTCGTCGTCACTCTTGGTCTCACTATTTTCACATTCGTCGCGGCTAAACGAGGTTTGGATTTTAGCTTCTTGGGACCTTTCTTGTTCTGTGCTCTCTTGTTGTTGATGGCTTTCAGCATTCTACGGGTATGATCATCTTCCTCTTGTACATATCCCAATTCTTTGAGCATCAGGACACATGACTATGATCTTTTATCCCCTTTGCTGTTTTTACGTAATTGATTCTGGTTTCCACGTAGGGGTTTATATATGTATATTTTTAATAAAATTACTTAAAAAGCGTATCGAGCTCGAGTTCGAGCTAAATTCAAATCCTCGTGTTCTTACTAAAAATTTTCAAGTTTTTCGAGCTCGGGTTCGAGTAACTCGATGTGTTCACGAGTCGAGTTCGAGTTCCAAAATTAATAATCGATCGAGCTCGAGTAGGAAAAATAAATTTCCGAGTCGAGCTCGAGTATCACGATACTCGGGCTCGACTCGACTCGTTTGCACCCTTATTTCCACGTATCAAATATATATACTGACTATTGATACATTATACTAAAGCAAATTTCATTTTGGTGTAATGGATAACAGATTGTGTTTCCGATGGGGAGATTAGGGGCGCAGGTGATTGGATGCATTGGAGCATTGGTTTACTCTGGTTATATCATATATGACACTGATAATCTGATCAAGCGGTTTGGTTACGACGAGTACATGGAGGCTGCCATGTGCCTCTTCCTTGACATAATCAACCTCTTCTTGTCTCTTCTCGCAATCTTGGGCGGGGACGACTGATGGATCGCCGAGCAGACGAGCAAGATAGTTTCATCCTCTGATTAGGAAATTCAAATTCTTGCACTGTAGATACAAACTCGTTGGCCCAAGGGATCTGATGTAAAATCCCAAGCCCAATAGTCCAACATTAAAACAGAAGGATATAGAATCTAGATTACTTGCTTGTCTTGCATTATTTCTTTATTATATATATACACACACACTAGAAAACAAGAAAACGGCTCCCTCCTCCTCAGAGGCATAGGCGAGGATCTGAAATGATATGGGAGTAACTTCCCCGACTTCACGAGTTCGAGTCTCGTGTGAAGCATATTCCCCACTGAAATATTATGGGGTATGCTTTGGGAGTTAGTCCGTTATATGGACCTCTCCCCCGGACCCCTGCCTACTCGTGCATATCCATCAATTTATCAACCCGTATGGGCCATGGGACCTCTGACCTATATAAGGGATTAGCCCATTAATGTGTTAACTTAAAAAAAAAAAAACATCGAAAAAAAAACACGAGGTGAAGAAAAAATTACCACCCAAGCTTCATGATATATATTGTTAGTCCACAGCCCTAGAGGATAGAGAGGCTAGACCGGTTGAATCCATTTGATCGAGTTTTTTTGTCACAACATTTTCAAGAAAGCATCAAATCTTGTGTCTGTTGTTCTTCTCTGCTGCGATTGCGAGTAATCTTGAGACCCCCTGAGTCCACATATCGAATTCTCTTTGATTACTACACTCGAACTCGACTACCCCTCTTGCAACTGTCTTCAATGCGAAGTATCTCCGGTGCTCGCTGCCTTCCAGAAGATGGCGGCCGGCCCAAGGCGGGATGTCTTTCAACACCTCCAAAACTACATCTGAAATTCCAAAAGATGATAAAGATTGCAACTTTTCATTTTTAAATTCCCACTGAGATCTCACACTGCTTTCTCAAATCCCAATATAGAAAGAAGCCCCACATACTAAGACTATGATCTCATTATCACTGAAAAGACAAAAGCAAAAATATAAAATGGCAGATAATAAGTAAAGAAATGTAACTCACTCTTTTTCTTTTTAGTAATGGTCCCAGCAACATGTCTACTCTTCATCTTGAGCATCACCTGCCAAATTTGAAAGATAGTCTGATTATGGATCAAAAGATAAAAGTGAAAAAAGAAGATTCATCACTTACACAATTTTACTCTTCTGTGCTTGAAAGAAGTTTCTCAATGATAATACATAAATTGAAAAGTGTGATCTAATATCTCGAGTGACGCCAAAATAGGCCCGATGAATCGATCATGTAGAACAAAAGATTACCTGTCCCATTCTGTTTATGTACACAGATACTATTTTCCAATGAAGATCACCTGCAAATATCGAATGAGATAGAAATGTGATCTAGCAGAATCTGAGATGCAGTCAAAAAGTTTTTCTCGGAAGGGGCTAAAATGCCTAGTAGTTTCCACTTGATATACTCCACAAGAGATTCAGGAGGACTAACAATTTTTTGGCACTTAACTATGATCACTTCATATTATTTTGCTAAGTCACTGAAAACTTTTAGCAAATTCGGAGTAGGTAACGAACTTGGAACTGAAAATAGAAGAGATAGTCACCCTTGCGCGTTCTTTTCAGAAGTTCACAACCTTTGGCTAGCAATTCTCTACTGCAGATTCCAAGAAAATTTTCTTCTGGAGCGAGTTCCCCACTAAAACTGTCATTCGAACTTCCATTCGTACTCCCAGCGTTTGTAACTCTCATGCCTTTGTCCACAGGGATCACAGAAGCAACGTTCCACACTTCCTTCATTGCCCTTGCCTTCAATGTGGCAGCACCGCGTAGTGCTGCAAAATCAAAATCAAAATCAAACTTTCATGAAGCAAAGCTACAAGATTATCTAAATAACAAATATAGATCATGCTGTCACTTAATGTGGTGACTTTATACCCGACATCAAACGCAATAAACTTTTGGGTCCAAGAATTTAAAATCAAGAAGCAAGATCAGTCTTTTATTGCAAAAACCAAGTTCTTGTAGTTCCAAACTTTCCATAATTTTTGAAAGAACTATGGAAGTATGGTACCTGTAGCTGCAGCAGCAGTCAAGGTCATGATATCACCAGCGGAACGAACATTCACGGCCGAACTCACAACTGAAGCCAAGCGTTCACGCTCGGCCCCCATCAACTCAGCTGCTTCAACACATTGTGCAGCCACCAATGTGGCAGCAGATGCAACGGCCATATCGGTTTTCGCCATCTGTTCATCTTTTCCAGCACGAGACGACGCAGCAGTGGCCGCGGCAATCGCAGCTATAGCAGCAGCAACCCCTGCAACAGAAATGGTAGCATGTAGCTGTGCATTTTGCACCCTTGCCTGCTCTTTCTTTTCTCTCTTCGAATCTTTCAACCACCGCCCCACTGTTTTTCCTCCACCACTCGTGGCGGTTCCACTAGCAGCGCAGCCCTTGTATTGGTTGCTCACCGGAATGCTCCATTGTGAATTCTACATGTACAAATCCATGTCAGCATCGGAAAATCAAATCTTTCGTAATAGGAGGTCTTGATAAAACGGAAATAGGACCCACTTTGTCAAAGTGGATTACCTACCGATATTTAATTAGATTCAACTAATAAGACCATTAAAGCACATCCCACAACTGGACCATTTTTCTTGTCATAAAAGTTGGTACCTCTTCTCAAACCAACATGAACCACAAACTAAATATTGTGGTCCCTTCATCATTAATTACTTAAAATCCTTTGGTTCTATATAATAACAGGATAAAATTTTACAGATAAGTCATGCCAATTCATGATCATGAAGAAGATTTACATTATGTACCATAAGTTCATAACTTTGCATTTACTCTTGTAACTAAGAGGTTGATATGGTAGGATGGCCACGCCATCACTCATGGACCATCTGCAGTATACATGCTTTTACTTTTCTCATTTATCTTCATAGACAATGACAAGGTTCCATAACATGGTACGACATAATATTTCTCGGAAAAAGAAGCATATTTTTTAAAACTATGCTTATATTCCTAAATTAATCGGAGCTACTAATTTCCGAGAGACAAAATATACTGAGAAGTACAAACTTTGGTGAGTAGAATAAGGAAAGGTATCAATGAAGCACTCTTTTGACACATTCTGAGTATGTTTTTGGGGTATAGTGAAAGCTGAAATATGCTGTATCTGTATATGTGTGTGCGCTGTCACCAAAGAAGAGTACATAATCCCAAGAAATATTAAACAAAGTTCCCATATTCCAACACCGGGAATGAGTGAAACTAAAGTAACATGGAGTAAATAAAAAGGCATTGGAAGTTTACGTTCAAGAAGATAACAAGATAAAAGTGAAGAAAAATAAACAATGACAAAAGTGAAACCTTGGGGTCATCAATTTCAGAGGGGGAAGCAGGAGGGCTGTCAGTGAGAGAGCCGCAGCTCTGGCCTCCATTGAGAGGGCCACTGCTGTGTGATAGCCTTCCTGAAGTGCGTGGTGATACATCCTGCTGCAAATGTTGCACACACATCGTGTCAAAGGACAAGAAGTTCGAAGATTATATTAGTACTAGTACTATACTAGATAATAACGAAATGGGATCTAAGAGGGAGAGAATGAGTCCAAAGAAATGAAAATCCAGGGGTTTTTATTTGATTGATTTGGATCATCTTCTCCAAGGAAACAAGCCTACTTATTAAATGCTCTCTAAATAGCTTAGAGTTCCAAGAAACTCGTTGTTTTCACATAAACAATTACGCCTAAAATAAATGCTTCTTTATATTTAACTGCAACCTCAGAAACCAACACAGTCCAACAAAAAAAAACAAAAAACATAAGAACGCAAACAAAACAACAGCAAAAATCAACATACTTGATGATAATTCTGGTAACCTTAATCCTCAAAATCAGTAAATAAAATATAACAAAAGAGAACCACAAATTGCAATAACCCACCTATCAAGAAATAGATCCAGAAATAAAGAACTGCTTATTTTAGTCGAAATATTAAAAACAAAAAGAAAAAACAAAATCACAAGCAGACACCAAAAAACTCGAAAACAAACACCCGGATAGAATATAGACAAAAAGGAATGCAAAATTTTGGCACCAGTGGAACAAGTCAAATTTAAAATAGTTCCAACTCCAACAAAACACTTAATTGGAGAGACAAAAAAAGTGTATATAAAATGAAACCATTGAAGTCAAACAGCCGCACAAAAAAACACTCATTTCGTCCATAAAAACAGCTTCTTGATTTCACAAGAATATCCAGCCTTCACTCACAGAATGAGACATGATACGATCCATTACAAGCTGAGAGGTCTCGGAAGAAGCAAAGGAGAAAGGGTTCCCGGACACAGTGGCCGAAGCAGCCTCCAAGTCGTCGGAGACATCCTCATGTATAGTCTCACCGCCGCCACCCCTTATGATGGAGCTTTTTATGCTACTCCGCGGCGGAAGCTTAGGTGGTGGAGCTAAAACTTTTGTTTCAAAATCTGAAACACTCCAACAGCGTGACAGAAACTCCATAGGCTCCATTGGAGTTTCCGGTGGCCTAAACATCGACTGAAGCTGAGCCCTCTCCATAAGAAAAACAGAAGAAATAGCAAGAAAGTATTGAGCTGCGGATTGCAAGTGAAATAGCAGCAATATTTCAAGAACTTGTGTGGTATATATAGGTGTATATATATATATATATTATATTATATATATTACAAAGAACAATTTGAGGTGTGTGTGTGAGTGAGAGAAATGTTGGAAGGGGACTGTCAGTGTTGTACTGAAGGCATTATATTGGCAGAGAGAGGAGGGTTAAAATCAGTGATTATTTTAACTTTGTCTCTCCTCAATGGGGTTTGATCACATTTGAAAAAGAAAAAGAAATCAAATTCTTTTTTTTTTAAGTTTTATCCAATTTAAAAAAACAAATCATAAAAATGAAGTCTGGCTTCGTTGGTCAAAAAAAGGGTTACTGAGTTGCTGACTGGCGGAAATTAACCTACAATTACATCTAATATTTTAAGTTCATTGATTCACACACATGATGTTTATAGAAAATAAATAAATAAACAGGATTCATATATTATATGAACTATTGGATATAGTGCAACATCATGACAATCTGAATTCTATATAATAATCATCTGATTTTGAGTTGAAATCTCTAGTTCAATATCCATATAACATCAATATTCGTTTGATCATCTATGCTAGTCCACTATCTATGGAATAAATCAAAAGTATTTTTTAAACTTTGTAATTTGATGTTAACTCAATATTCGTCCCCGGTCCTCGACCAGAAAGTTAATCCTCGCCACCCGAGGAGAGCCAATTGAGATTCTGAAGTCTACTCAAGGTTTTTCTCACGAAAGAGAGGTCGATTAATGTTTCTTGTGGTGTTTTGTTGTCGAGTGTGATGAATTTGTCACGAACATGAGTATTTATAGGAGAAGGGATTTCGATTACGTGTACGCCACCTGGCCACTCATGATTAGGTATGGGTCTATCAGCTTTAATCTGTACACGTTATCAGGCCAATCAGAACCTAGTAAGATTCTGACAACACGTTACCCGAGTAATTATTAGGGAGTATGGGTTGAGCAGCTTTTTGAGGTCCTCGGGAAGATGTTTTTCGGATAATATGTAAATGCTACTCGAGAAACAAAAATAGAGGCAAGTCTTCTCGGGTTCTGAGTAGACTTTCTTACCTTAGTATCATAATTGTTTTGCCACAATTGGGACACGAGATACTAACCGAAACATTTCCATATATTATATTTTGTTAGTGATCATTCGTAGAATATAACCTTTCCCTTAAATATTGAAGTCTAATTTGAAATACTTTGATGATTTGTTCGTAAACCGTATTATTCAATATCTGACCCCAATGGGTTAAAAATTTCTTGCATAACAGAATTAGTAATCATACAAGCACACCAATTTCATTTACCGATAAGTTCTACCTTCAAACTGACTGCGCTATCTTAATGTGACACTAACTTCAAAATAGTATAAATTGTATACTAAATAAAAAATTCATCTATATCTTTAAATTCAACACTAAAATAATATGGAGTATGAAACTATAAACTTTAAATAAAATAATTTGAAAATTAGACATCTAGTTAATTGAATTTACGTCTACCCATATATAGTAGCACTATATGTGTTTAATTTATTTAGGCATGCTACTACATGTGGCAGGACGTGTATGTACTAAATAGATGTTTCATACTATTTTGTAATTTTTTAATTTTAAGACATAATTTTATAAAAACATTACAAGTTTATTATTATCTATGATATAAAATCAATATGTACAATAATTCACAATTTACAAGAAACACCTAAACTTACACATTTTAAAAATCAAATAAAATAAAAAAAAAGCAAAAAACAAAGAATAAGAAAAAAGAAAAAGAAGAAAAATAAAAGAAAAGGAAAAAAAAAACAAATTTCACGCTATTGGCACGCAGGCACTGTGTTACGCCAGATTTGGTACAAAACCGTAAATCCAAAATCAATTTGGCATTTTACGTCAAAACTGGATATGATTGGAGAAGCCACCAAGCTCCGGGCCGTCTCCTTCCTTCCTGACCTCGTTGGCCGCTTTATACATTTGCTCACTTCCCCTCGTATTGGCTGAATTTTGGCTTCTCTTTATGAATTTTGACGTGCCTAGCTACTCATGTGAGGAAGCATAAGTGGGCTGAGATATCTCTGATCGCTGGCTCCTACTTTTAACACACTTTTGGCTTCGCTCTGCCGTGGATGAATGAGATCGGACATCCATTTCTGCTTGTTCTTGGATGACCTCTACCCATTCTTTATCGGGTTTCTACGATCATGTCTTTCCGCAGGTTTGCAGCTTTTGTGGACATAGTCTCGGTTAGTTTCTCACGGATTCTTATACACGTGAATGTTGCCTTGCTATTGATATGGTACCAAATATTGAATTAATAAATATATAGAATAATTGAAATTACTTGTTAACTGTTGTATTTAATCAGTACTACACACATGTGATGTATAAATATATAATTTATTTTATTTAATATAAATCTATATGTGAATGTTGCCTTAGTATTGATATGGTACCAACTATTTAATTAATAAATATAGAGAATAATTGAAACTAGCTGTTGCGGAATTCCACCATTTTACCAAAACTTTATATACTATTATTTTAGTGACATAGGACGTATTCAAAACTCTGACTTCACCCTTGAATTGTTTTGATCGGCACATTTGTAAAATGATGACACCATGATCATTCGCTACTTTTTTCAAGTATGCAATGATGTCGTTGACAAAGTTGCCCCCAAAAATATTCACCCTCTTTTCATGAAAAACACATTCAACGCCGAAATCTCCACTCTTCCCATATACAGATAGCTCATAATATCGGACCAATCGGAACATGAGGACTCATTGTATTTTTGAATGATTAACATCTTTAATAATACTAAACTGAGGAGCTATATTTTGTTGTTGTGGATAAAATGAACTTTTTTGGACTCGTTGTTGTGGTTTATTAACTAGACTAAATTGTGGTTTATATAGAACTGTATATAATTCTAGTTGTATTAAACGATTTTGAAACCCATGAAAACTATTAATGTATTATAAAATTTCAAGGTAACCATATTTAAATTTGAATTTGAGTAGAATATAAAAAGATTGAGAACTTTTTTGGGTGTTGTTTATAAATCAAACTAAATCTAAAATGTGATTTGTATCAAACTAAAAAATATGCTTTATATAGAACTCTATATAACCCTAGTATTATTAAAATGATTTTTGAACAAATGAAAAACTTTTAATGCATTTTAAAATTTCAAGGTAGTCATATTTAAATTTTGAATTTGAACAAAATATAAGGATTGAATTAATATTGGTGAGTTAATTGATTTCTCTCGGAGTTGTAGCCTCAAATATTTGAGACACTATTATATAATTTTATTTAGTAGTAGTTATATCTTTTATATTGATAATATATATATTACAGTGACTTTGATCTCAATCAAACTTCAGTTAAAAAGTATGCTCTATTTAATTGAAACATTAATAATTCTATTGGAATTGACACATCAAATATATGAGATAATCTCTCTTAGAATTAACACTTCAAATAAATAAGGCCTTGAAAATGACGACGTTGGGGACTGAGTTTCAATAATGTTATGTCCAAAATTTTTATTAGTAATTATAGCCATTAATTTTAATATTTTATAATCATTAATCTATGTTATTATTAATTGATTGTTAGTTTCTATATGAAAATTTTTCGTATTTAACAGAAAACTCAGCTTATTTTATTACCAAGGGTGGGTGTGCCTGAGGCTAAGCAATCATTTATCGGCAATGTTTTTCTTTAAAAAAAACTTATATATGTAGGTTTTGATTCTTTTGAAATATATTGTAGAGACCTTTTTGCTCTTGAACGGACAAATATATGGATTTATGGAAATCAACGGTATATCTTTTGTTCTTGAAATTTCCTGTCAATCGACTAGATATTGAGTTATTAATCTTATTATATCAAGAATACGAGAAATACGCGATCAAATTTGAGTGTCTACGTATTTCATATAAGCCCCAAAACTATATATGTTCCGTACTCAAGAAGTTGCATGTGGTAAAAAAGTCGAACCATGTCTCCAGGGGCACAGGCGAGTTGGTAAGACCTGAGGTGATGTGTGAATAACTTCTCCGACTTCATGGGTTCGATTCTCGTGTGGAGCATATGCATCACTGAAATATTGTGGGGGTATGCTTTGGGAATTCGTCCGTTATATGGGTCCTCTCTTCCGTGCCCCTGCCTACTCATGCATATCCCTCGATTTATCAATCTGTATGGGCCAATAGGTCTCCGTCGTATACAGGGGTTAACCTCGGGCTGTAAACGAATCGAATCGAGCCGAACTTTATGAAAAATTTAGTATTCGAGTTCGAGTTCGCCTATTCGAAGCTCGATTCGAAGTTCGATTTTTTGTCATCCGCGGCTCGAATTCGATTCGATAGAGAGCTCGAGTTCGATTCGAATAATTCGAGCTCGACTTAGATATAGAACTTAAATATATTTATTTATTATAATCGAACAAAATAATTTCGGCTCGAGTTCGATTCGTGAAATAGTTCGGCTCGATTCGAGTTCGGCTAGAGTTCGAAAAATTCGAATTCGAATCGAATATCTACTCGAATATGTTCGAAAAGTTCGCGAACATGTTCGATTCGTTTACAGCCCTAGATTAACCCATTAATGGGTTAACTTCCTTAAAAAAAAAAAAAAGTCGAACCCTTCGTAGATCAATTTTTGCCCAATTAGAAGATCACGATTGATATTGCTATTGTTTCATGATTACATATGAAGACAAACCACCCACTCATTATTCCTTGTCATCATTCGTGAACGAAAATAAATATATATTATGTGACGGTGGGTTTCTGGACGTACCCAAGATTTCTAAACCTCATCTATAAAATAATTAAATGAAATGGGACCATATGTTATATTTATATTAATGTGATGAAACGGAAAGGAGACCCCATGCGTGGGGGAAGTATGAATAGGTTAAATAAATGATTGGGAGTTTTAACACCCGCCCATGGACCCGACCCGGCAGTGCGGTGCTCCATTTTCAATTGTGGCTCAATTATTAATTTCTCTCGAAGCTGGAAAAACGCGGGTGATTAAAATCAAATGTTCCGCCCACCTACTCTGGTCCATCTACCATGGTTGTCATCCATATAATTTCAGGGTTTTATTATGCTAGAATATCCTACAGTGTTTTATAGTTTCCTATACTATTAATAATCTTATTTAATTTATCTTATCACATATTTGACTGTAGTATTGTTTATCTCGCATCAATCAAATCATTATATATTTATTCACATCAATCAAATTTTTAATACGTATAAATCAAATCGTAAGTAAGTACCGACAATATTATCTCTCATCTTTTATTTTCATTATATTCATTATTCCCTACAAAGGTTAAAAATAAAATTTAGCATTTTATCTCAAATTTTATCCATAAAACAAAACATATTACTCTTATTCTCTATCCAATTCAGTTCTTTTCTCATCGCACCATTTATGTTTAATCATATCCTATCATATTCATCCAACGAGACAAACAGAGCATATTGTCAGATAAATTACTTGGCATCCCTCAATACAATATATAAATATATATATAATTGTCGGATATATTATATCGGAACCGTTTTTGAAATATAAAAAAATGTGAAAAATCCCCCTATAAAATTAGTTGCATGTAAATACTATGTTTTTTTTTTAAAAATAACTCGTAAAACTCCTTAGAAATGAGTTAAATGTTTGTATACCTTATTCTTGCACTAGTATAATGTTGGAGTTGTAAATCTTTTTTGGTTACTTAGAAGAACGTAGATGTGCATACAGATAAAAATAAATATCTGGATGACAAACATACTATGTTTAGACTTTAATTATCTTGACAGGAACAAAGCTCCTTCACAATGTCCTCATTAATTTTCTCCTCAATCTGATCCACAACCAGATTCCGAATTCCTTCACTTCATTGTACTAGAAAATTAAAGTAAGGTTTTCGAAGTAGATGCGAGAAAGAGAAAGAAACAGAGATGGGCACTATATATGACGTCCTATGGCGTGGTCAGCGGTGGTTCTTGAAGTATGGGGATAATTATCTTGACAGGAACAAAGCTCCTTCACAATGTCCTCATTAATTTTCTCCTCAATCTGATCCACAACCAGATTCCGAATTCCTTCACTTCATTGTACTAGAAAATTAAAGTAAGGTTTTCGAAGAGATGCGAGAAAGAGAAAGAAACAGAGATGGGCACTATATATGACGTCCTATGGCGGTGGTCAGCGGTGGTTCTTGAAGATGGGGAGGGGAGGGGAGGGGAGGGGAGGGGATAAACTTGCTTGTGTTACAGCTTATGAAGGTTCTAATTCCAAGTTTTTTATATTTAGATGGGATCATCGTCAATTCCAAGTTCATTTCATTGTCATTTGAGTTTGTAACTGTAATATCGTAATAATTCCGATCGATTATTAGATATCAAAGATTTGATAAGTTTAGTTTACTAACTCATTAAAATAATGTAAAGCCAAACATTTGGAATCATTTATTTTAAATGTGACGGCAGGTTCCACTTTTAGAATACTAATTCAATTTTTAATATGTGCCTCGTTACTGTTTTCAGCAGTCGTGCTCTCAAATTATCCTATGATTTTAGACTTACTTTTAAGTTCAATATTTGATTCAATCAAATTTTGGTGTCAAAATCAACTTCTTGAATCGAGGCCTTTGCTATATCTGTTTCTGCCTCTTCACAGGAATGAAGAATTGAATACACAAATATGCGGAATTTCTTACTTTTCATGGAGGATTAGATCTAGTAACTGGGGGTCTATGGCTTACTTTTCATGGAGGATTAGATCTAGTAACTGGGGGTCTATGGCTTACTTTTCATGGAGGATTAGATCTAGTAACTGGGGGTCTATGGCTTACTTTTCATGGAGGATTAGATCTAGTAACTGGGGGTCTATGGCTTACTTTTCATGGAGGATTAGATCTAGTAACTGGGGGTCTATGGCTTACTTTTCATGGAGGATTAGATCTAGTAACTGGGGGTCTATGGCTTACTTTTCATGGAGGATTAGATCTAGTAACTGGGGGTCTATGGCTTACTTTTCATGGAGGATTAGATCTAGTAACTGGGGGTCTATGGCTTACTTTTCATGGAGGATTAGATCTAGTAACTTTTATAAACTCATAAAAGTTCATTTACGAGCCTCGGGTATAAAGGTCTACACTGTGAAGCCAATGCATGTGTGGCTCACTCACGATTCCTTATAATAGTGTGTGCCTAAAAACCATTTGATTATGATTAATGTATAATATGGTCCCATCATCTGATATATGTTGGTAGAATCAACAATAATTGGTATCGAGGGTTTTTAATGATTCAATAACTTTACAAAATATCTCAAATATTAAATAGTAGCATCTTATGTGTGTATAGATATATATAAAAAACGAATAATTGGTAAAAAATAATAGATTTAATTTTTCATATTCAGGAATTGTGATTTTAATCTCCCAATCACGAAACTCTCATTTTTAATACATTTACACAATACAAGGATCCATACTCTAAAGTTAGTACGAAACAGGAGATTTCGTGTATGTGCCTTATTTGAGAAAAATGAGAAAATAATATTGGCATGCAAAACCTCACTTTTATATTTGGTTATTTGTACTATTTATCTACAACTACAACAATGGACTTCATCTTTTTTATGAAGGCAACATAGAGTTTAGGGGGTGAATTAAATCTTGTAAAATCTTTTTGATGATTTATCAGCTAATAACAATACTCAATTTGAGCTGTTTCCTTGAGAAGTCAAATTAATGATACGAAAAGATCTTAATAATTCAGTGAACTAATGCATGTAAATGCGTATAAACTTAAATAGATAAGAGAAGAGATTTTTTTCTGGAAGTTCGAACCAGAGCTTTTACATCTCTCTTCCTCCAATTTGGAAGGATATCCACTAGAATACTATAAATAAGATACAACGTATTCTAAACCACTTAGTAGGCAGCAACCGATCTGAACTCCTAGCTATCTTCTTATAACAACACAGACGTTATTATTTACAATGTATTTGAAAGGTTAAGCTAATCTATAAATAAAATTAAGCATATCTGATTCAGCTTTGAGCTGCAATCAATACCGAGGATCTAAGAATGATATAACAATAGAACAAGGATCTTATGTGAGAATGAGGATGAAAGAAAACTGATTTCTTTTCAACAATGTTTCTGAAATCTGTTCGCTTCTGAAAAACAACTCACTCTTCGATTCAAATCTCTTCCTCTTATACTCTTGGATTCAAATGTTAATAAATATGGACAATAGACTCAGTCGATGAATCCGCCTCCATGTATTAAATGTGTTGATGGATATTTTAAATTTTGGTGAAGATAAAATATCATTTAAGCATAAATCAGTTCAGAGTTTAAACGGGCACTATATATGACGTCCTATGGCGGTGGTCAGCGGTGGTTCTTGAAGATGGGGAGGGGAGGGGAGGGGAGGGGAGGGGATAAACTTGCTTGTGTTACAGCTTATGAAGGTTCTAATTCCAAGTTTTTTATATTTAGAGGGGGATAAAACTTGCTTGTGTTACAGCTTATGAAGGTTCTAATTCCAAGTTTTTTATATTTAGATGGGATCATCGTCAATTCCAAGTTCATTGTCACGTACTTTGAGTTTGTAACTGTAATATCGTAATAATTCCGATCGATTATTAGATATCAAAGATTTGATAAGTTTACATATATAACTCATTAAAATAATGTAAAGCCAAACATTTGGAATCATTTATTTTAAATGTGACGGCAGGTTCCACTTTTAGAATACTAATTCAATTTTTAATATGTGCCTCGTTACTGTTTTCAGCAGTCGTGCTCTCAAATTATCCTATGATTTTAGACTTACTTTTAAGTTCAATATTTGATTCAATCAAATTTTGGTGTCAAAATCAACTTCTTGAATCGAGGCCTTTGCTATATCTGTTTCTGCCTCTTCACAGGAATGAAGAATTGAATACACAAATATGCGGAATTTCTTACTTTTCATGGAGGATTAGATCTAGTAACTGGGGGTCTATGGCTTACTTTTCATGGAGGATTAGATCTAGTAACTTTTATAAACTCATAAAAGTTCATTTACGAGCCTCGGGTATAAAGGTCTACACTGTGAAGCCAATGCATGTGTGGCTCACTCACGATTCCTTATAATAGTGTGTGCCTAAAAACCATTTGATTATGATTAATGTATAATATGGTCCCATCATCTGATATATGTTGGTAGAATCAACAATAATTGGTATCGAGGGTTTTTAATGATTCAATAACTTTACAAAATATCTCAAATATTAAATAGTAGCATCTTATGTGTGTATAGATATATATAAAAAACGAATAATTGGTAAAAAATAATAGATTTAATTTTTCATATTCAGGAATTGTGATTTTAATCTCCCAATCACGAAACTCTCATTTTTAATACATTTACACAATACAAGGATCCATACTCTAAAGTTAGTACGAAACAGGAGATTTCGTGTATGTGCCTTATTTGAGAAAAATGAGAAAATAATATTGGCATGCAAAACCTCACTTTTATATTTGGTTATTTGTACTATTTATCTACAACTACAACAATGGACTTCATCTTTTTTATGAAGGCAACATAGAGTTTAGGGGGTGAATTAAATCTTGTAAAATCTTTTTGATGATTTATCAGCTAATAACAATACTCAATTTGAGCTGTTTCCTTGAGAAGTCAAATTAATGATACGAAAAGATCTTAATAATTCAGTGAACTAATGCATGTAAATGCGTATAAACTTAAATAGATAAGAGAAGAGATTTTTTTCTGGAAGTTCGAACCAGAGCTTTTACATCTCTCTTCCTCCAATTTGGAAGGATATCCACTAGAATACTATAAATAAGATACAACGTATTCTAAACCACTTAGTAGGCAGCAACCGATCTGAACTCCTAGCTATCTTCTTATAACAACACAGACGTTATTATTTACAATGTATTTGAAAGGTTAAGCTAATCTATAAATAAAATTAAGCATATCTGATTCAGCTTTGAGCTGCAATCAATACCGAGGATCTAAGAATGATATAACAATAGAACAAGGATCTTATGTGAGAATGAGGATGAAAGAAAACTGATTTCTTTTCAACAATGTTTCTGAAATCTGTTCGCTTCTGAAAAACAACTCACTCTTCGATTCAAATCTCTTCCTCTTATACTCTTGGATTCAAATGTTAATAAATATGGACAATAGACTCAGTCGATGAATCCGCCTCCATGTATTAAATGTGTTGATGGATATTTTAAATTTTGGTGAAGATAAAATATCATTTAAGCATAAATCAGTTCAGAGTTTAAACAATAAGATCAGGCCAGAGCGTACACGTTACTTACTTGGATCAGACCGGAGCTAAGCTGAGCAAGGGCAACTCAACTCAAGGTATTCAGATTAGAGTTAAGCTGAGTAAGGATAACCCAGTAAAGTTTAATCAGTTTAGATGCTCAGATCAGCTTAGGAAATCTCTCGTGATCAAGTCAGATTAGAGCAGTACATAATATAGAGGTCGGTTCTCAATAGGAACTAGAAACTAGTTCAGATGAGAACATATATTCGGTATTGATTGCAGCTCAATAGAACAGGATCTATCTGCGACTGAGCAAAGCAGTCGCATATCATTGGAAAGAATTTCATAAGGATAAACCCTCAGCAAATCACGTTCTGATCGCCATCAGGGTATTGGAAGCTGGAACAAATCAAAGAGTGAGTAGGGCTCTATCAGGCAAAGGCTGGCCTTTCCATAACTTTTCCAGAAAAGTCTACCTACAGAGAGAACTCAGTGGACATTACTCCTGGAGTCTCGTGGAAAGACGTCAAAGATAAGCCCGCTCAACTCAACTTTCCTGAATCAGCTGAGCAATCGTCATTGGATAAGATGGTTCCTGAGGACGCTCCGATGCTGACGGTCGAGGAACAAGGTATTAACCGTACATAGGAGACCTTACATGACAACCCAAAGTCGTTGAAGCGACTGCGGATGAAGCAGTAGAGGAGCAACCGTCACCTGAGGATAAGCATAAGACTCTAGACAGGAGCAACCGGCACCTGGGATAAGCATACTACTCTAGACGAGGAGCAACCGGCTCCTAAGGAGATCAACTAGCTCATGAGGTTGAGCATCAGGCTCTAGCCGAGGAGCAATAGGCTCCAGAAGGTGAAAATCAGGCTCAAGAAGGTTTTGCTCCCACAAGTCCAAATGATACTGATATTTCTCTTCATTCCTCTTTCGATTCAGATTATAATGAGGAACACCAGGTTCCAAGTTCTTCAAGTTTAGAGATTGTATTTACGGCACCAAGAGCTGATACAAACGGAACACCAGGTCTTGCACCAGCTGATCCTTCAGTTCAACCAACAATCTGCGTATCTACGAGTACCTCGACAGCACCTGATATTATTTCAGAATTTAATGCGATGAAAGGAGTCGTTGCATCTCTGGTATCATCAATTTCAAAGATGTGGGATGAATAGACATATTTGAAATACGACTCTCATAAGTTCAGGCACTTGTTTTACAGGAAAACGAATGACTTGTTGGCAAACATCAACACTGCTCAGTTGGCGATGGAAACCAGTTTAGTCCGCCAAATGCATGAAAAATAATCAGCATATTACTATTGAAGTGACCATGCTCAACTCGCAGGTCGCTAAAGTAGTTGCTTGCGTCAAGGACCTTAATGATGGTGAACAGTGCTTTTACAAGTATTTATACAAAAATTTCAAAGATATTTTGATTAAAAACACTATTCTTTAAAAGTATTTTACCTTTAAAAAGTGCTACTCTGTGTTTAAAACAAAATGTTGGACCGAACCAGTTATTTATAAATCAGCTTAGAGTTGAACCGTGCATGCTTTGCTCAACCGGATAGTTCCCTTAAACCATGCTCCTAAACTGAAACAAAACCAAAATAAACAAAAACTGATTAAATGCTATCGAATTCACAATTTTGATCCTTCAAAACTTTGAACTTTATCTTTGTGGATTTATGGATTTTTGGGCAAATTAAGTCCGCTATGTCTTTTATATGGTCTCATCCAAATGTAATGAAACAACGAGGTAGATTTTGTAAAGTTAATGGTATGCGAACTAGAAAGTTCCCAAGAGATTACCAACTCGCTGGAACGCAACATGTAATTTGTTACAGGATTTATTTGAATAAAGATTCTTATATGTTTTTTGCGCACATGATGGAAATTATAGTTTTAATCTGTTCTCACATCAATGGAACATATGTAAAGCAATTTGTGAAAATTTGGAGGTATTAATAATGTAATTGAACAATTATATGGAGCTCATTATCCTACTTCTCGTTTCTGTTTTAATAAATTGTTGTAATATAGCACTAAGTTTAAATGAATATATTACACATTATTTGCGATCTGCGTGCATGCGGTGAAACTACATAGGAGGGATATTTTTATCGTATTCTGAAGTTTTTTGGTCGCTTTTGTTTTTTATCCTAACTGCAAATTAGATGTTTTAACTGAAATGTTAACAATGTACTA
This sequence comes from Dorcoceras hygrometricum, assembly GCA_001598015.1. NCBI lineage: Eukaryota > Viridiplantae > Streptophyta > Magnoliopsida > Lamiales > Gesneriaceae > Dorcoceras > Dorcoceras hygrometricum. Next base: position 254,893 of record KV011797.1, read on the forward strand.
TGATGCGTTAATCATAAACATTATTCTTCACATTCTTATATGATAGTGAGTCAAGCTAGAAACAGTTTGTATGAAATTTATAGAGAATATAGTTTAATATATTTTTTACAACATAATGAATCAGGATGACAAAATCCTAAAAGTGGTACTTCTAGCAGTTTAAAGCTCACAAAATCACAGCTTTTGTTAAAAGAACATATTAAACCTTAAAGGATCATCAAGTTCCAGACAGGAACTTGAGGATTATTTTATGACTTTTTTTTTATTTAACGAGACAGATCATGAACAAGAAATTGATATTTTGCGTTAGTGGTCGCAAAGGCGCAAAGTTTTTGATTTTATCATTTATAGCAAAGGAGATCTTATCTTTTCTGGTCAATGCTGCCGTGGAGCAAGCATTTAGTGTAGGTGGTAATTATTTGGATGCAAGAAGATCAGAGCCAAATTCAGATTCTTTAGAAACACAAGCATTGTTAGATGACCGAAGACGAGCTGCAAAAAGATTGCAAGGAACAAGATCAAGATCTGAACAAGAAGATCTTGAATACCGAAGAAACTACTACTACATGAACATGTAATGGAGTGATTGAACCATGCCATTTTTAAAGGTAAGAAAGGTTAAAAGGTAAAGGAACCATGCGGGCATTGATTCCTCTACACCTTAAGAGGATACAGGGGCAAAGAGCAAGTTTGATAGGAGTAAAATTTGAACAAATATGAAAATGTTTGGGCTACATTTGGAGAAGATAAGAGAAAGATTGAAGTAGAAGAAAAAACGAGGATATATTGGTCTAAGGATATTCTTCCACAAGCAATCATATGCCCATAGAAAAAGAACCAGCAACTCCGACTTGTGTCCCAATGACTCAAATTTGTGAACGTGAATTCTTGACTTTAAAAACTTTGACAATCTCGTTGGCGGTTGTAAGAGGTCCTGATCTGTATCGGTATAAGACAATGTTGAAAATATTATGTTAGCATGTATTATTTTGTACCACATGATTATTAATAAGAGGAGAGTGACGAGACAAATTGGTACAAAGATAAGGTTTACTGAACCGTACAACCAACAAGGTTCAACCCAAAGATTAATGATAATCTTAGAACTAAGGATTGCATCCATAAACATGAAGTCACGTAAGCTTCTTCCAACAATCTCATGAGGTGCATGCGTTTATATATATATATATATATATGGACAGGGGTAGTGAGAGCTTACTACCTAGAAGAGGGGCGAAGGTTGAGAACAACGAGAGATCTGTTTTAGTTTAGATTTTGAACCCGTAGAACTAGCTTTGATGAAATCTGGTTTTGTATTTAGTGGATTAGTCTTTGTAACAGCGAACATAGAGTATTGTAACCTTGTGTACATTATATGCTCTGTTTATAAAGAACCAGATCTTGCGGAATAAATGAGCAGCTTTTGTTTATTTGTTCTGTTTTTACATGACCAGTTTTTACGGAAAAAAAAAACAGATTTCACTTGAGTAACTCGTTTATCTTAATTAATCGCCCATAAAATGAGATTAGAATAATTGTCGGAAGAGAGCCTCACAAATATATATATATATATTATATATATATAATTGATATGGTGAGCACCATATGTGGACACCAGATATATATATATATATATTCACTCCGTTGAGACATAATATTTTTTTTCAAATAGTGCACGGTATGTTTAAAATAAGTATTTACATACCCATGGCAGTTTATGTGAAACCGATGTCCCAAATAATTTAACAAGTAATTCCAAAAGTCTGATTGTGAAATTTTTCGGTCCACACCCCGAATTTATGGACACATCTTTTTACTTAGGCGTAGGTTAGACAAGTTGCTCCGCATAATACCTCCTTCCCCAAACACGTCGAACTCGTTCCGATAATATATATTAAAAATAAATATTTACTATTATTATCTAATACATATTTAGATGATTAAAAAACTTTCGAAACATATTATTAATAATCTATATATATTGTTATTTAATAACATATATATGAGTAATAATCATATGTTTATATATTATCTGATATATTAAAAATGTGTGTAATAATAATTCTGGAGCTAAAATTTCCTTCTTACGTTTTACGAAACCTCGAGGAATTATGTGATAGAGTGTAGGTTGCAACATATATATTTGTATTTCTATAATGTTTCACATGTGATGCATGCACATATCGTACCTAAAATAGTTTTTTTCAAAAAGTTCAACGGTACTGAATGTCACTTATTTTTGTTAATTATCGCCTGATATGAGACAATAATTAGAAATTTTGTAATTTATTTATATATATAGTTTTGATTTTTGGTAGTTGGGTGTTTTCTCTTTGTAATTATTTAAATGATTAACTGAGTTATAAAATAATTTAATTTAAATTTATTTTTATGTGCGTAAATGGTAATTTAATATGATTTTCATTTAATATTTAAAAATCATTATTTTAGGGCATTATCTAATCGATTAATTTGATATCAAATTTGTTTGTAATCTGTTTTTTTAGAGATATTAAACTTTAAAATTTTTCTTATTTTACTTTGTAACATCTAATATGATATTCTTTCTCATTTATGCATTGAAAATTAGGTATATACATATATTTAATATGTTGGTTCTTTATTAATGCATTAGTGTATTTATTACGATGGTACTATTTCTAGAAAGAAGTTTAGAAGGAAAAATGAAATATTTTTTGGCGGAATATATATATATATATATATATATATATATATATATATATGCCTCTCACTGTTACAGTTGATCCATGTAAAAATTTCGAGTAGATCCCACTGTTAAGGGGGTAAAATCTGTATAGCATCGAACATACACTTGAGGAAGCAATTGCGCTGTCCTCGACCGCAAAATGTTAAATTTTAGCTGACTCATTTATAGGCTTGGGTCCCGTACTTGTAGAGTTCTTGTCACTAAGTCTGATGTATTACCATTGGGCTCAATCCCGATATAGTCCACATACCTGGCTTGAATAATTAATACTCGAAGATGACGAATCGATCATGAAAAGATCACACTGCTATCAGCTTGTCACAAGTAATTAAGTAAACATTCTTGCGATTTCAATTTTATATATAGATTACGAAGATATTAGTTTACTGTGTCAATACACACTAAAGACACAATTTCATTGGAAACATAAAAAGTATAGCCAATAAATACTAGCTGTAGGAGATCTAAATTACAGCAATTCTAAGCAGTTATTATTTTAACTACTGTGATTGTGAAATTTTTTCGGTGGGAATGTTGTAGATCATTGTAATTTTAATCTGAATAATAAAGTTGGAGTTGGATGACGACAGTTAATTAGTTTCTACGCTATTTTTCCCATTATGATTTTAATTGTCAGACTCACATTTTGATTGAAAGTGATTCGTAGCATTATATTTTTTCTTAATTTATACCAAATTATTGTAATTTATTATTAAAATAATAATTAAAATATTAATAATAATTATATTGTTACGCTATTAAGAAACATTAATATATAGGAATTAATGAAATATTATGAGAATATATCTTTTGGTATAAGATTTGAAGTAAGTGGGTTGGAGATGCATATGTATTTAGTGCAGAAACTGCACTATTTCAGTGCAGAAATTACACCAAAATAGAGTTATGGGTTGGAGATGGCCTAACAGCTCGATCCTAACGTACATAAATAGGTGCACCAATGCTTACATTATATTTGAAATAAAGTTGCACATTGATTAACAGCTATAGTTTTTAGCCTAATGATAAGCGTTTGGTCCTAATAAAAGGTATGCTCAACTGGTCGCAGAGAAAACTATGGATTAACATTATACAAAGGCTAACTCACATAATTGAAATTGGAGATAAGAGGCCACGAAAATAGATTTAATGGCTCCCAGGAAGTATCCGTTATCGTTTTCGAAATCTTCTGTTTATACTATTGAGTCTGTAGTGTTTTAACATCTGTTAGTTATATATTGCTACATATTTTATTTTTGGAAAAATAAAAAAATTAATTCAGCAACTGAATATAAGCTATCGATTCTATGAATTATAAATTGCTGATTACACATATTGTAAAGGATTGACTGTCCCCCCTTAATTTTTCAGTTACATAACACGTTGATATATGTCATGTGATATTTAATTTACTATAACTTAAAGTTTTTTTTGTCCTTGAGCAACAATTTGAAAGGTATTGAATACATTATACACGTCATAAAATTAGCTGGATTTCTGGAAATACGGAGAACAAATTGATGCGATAGTAAAATGAGAAGGACAGAAATCTAATCTATTTAATATAAAACAACAAAATGAATTAATTGAGGGAATATTAAATCATATCACCAACTTCCAAGGCGCTGGAAGCCCACATTTACCATGAAAAATTTCTCAACTAAAGAATTAAATTTCATGGAAATTAATTTAAAAATTTAGGTGGAAGAATGACAGCCAGTTGGCTACTACTTGCACATATTTATTTTCTTAGGTAATAATGATACTAGGATTCTAAAATCTTAATCCATCTTATAATTATTTGAACCGTTGATTAGAGCCACGATTTCAAGATTATAGTCAAAAAGTGTCCATTTCCTTTTATGGCCCATGGGTGTGAGAGAAAATGAATTGTTGGGATTTGAATAGTTTATCGCCTTATCCCACTTTAGTAAGAGTCTTTTTGGTTTCGTTTTCTTTCAATCCATATCAAAATATTCAATTTAGTATAACAACATTCGCCAAAGGGTATTGTCATCATTAGTCGAAGGGTATTGTATTGTACAAAGACCTGCGTGAGACTGTCACATGATTAAATTTCGTGACAATGATCACATAAATGGTAAAAATATATATATTTTTCGTACTAAAAGTAATATAACATGTACTTAGTCGAATCGTCTTATAGATATAAACTAATAAGATCGTCTACACAAAAATATATTTATATTAATAATTGAAAAACTAAAGATGTGATTAAGGTGGAACGTTTTTATGATTTTATTAGAAAATAAAGAAACAGTGATATATGGAGATGTTTCCCCTGAATTTTTATACTCATCTACTCTTCCTTTTGAAGAATTTGGATATCTAGATATTACATTTTGATTGAGTATATGAAGCCAAAGATTTCAAATTCATTATAACGAAATTCAGTATTTTGTTTGGATACATATATTAGACAATTGCGTTTAAATTTAGAACTAGTTGTTTTGTGAGCAATTGTAACCTTGTTAACAACCACTAACAACGTTTGTTAGGATTAAAAATAGTTTAGATTGGTGAATATAGTTTAGAGGGGTGAATGAAATATTTTAAAAATTTTGAAAAAAAATTTCTCTTGATAAAGTATTATCCGATCAAGGTTTTTTCAGGATAAAATGTTTACCCGCTTAACGTTATCTTTGGATAAAGTAACTCTTGTTATTTTTATTTGTTTTCTCAACCTTAGCTAGCAGCAATGAAATTTTTTAAAAGATGCGGAAATGTTTCATCATTTTTAGTGATATGTAGATATTCCCTTGAAGCTTAAAACTTGAATTGAAACTCCTACGACAATCCTTAGCAAGAATTTGTTTATAAATGTTTGGAGATAATAAACTTCTTCGTTAATCCTTCTCTAATTTTTGTACTATTTTACTAGTTTTAGCAGAAGACTTTGATTGCTATAATATATTATAAAACACACTTATTACTAAGACTTATATATTGCCCAGTATGAAACTCTTGGTCAAACACTTAAAAAATATGTGAATGAAACAATATATCAATAATTTGAGTTTTACTTATATGAATAAAATAATGATTCAATAGTTTGAATCTTTTGTGAATATACAAGAATGCATAATTGATTCTTTTGATCAAATATAAAACTTTTTGGGTCAGCAAATGTGATTTACGATATTGGTTCTCTTAACAGCTTGAAATGTTGTTCTCGATGGGATTCAATATGTTTGCTCTTATTCTACTTCATTGTTCTCTTCTATTTTTGATCCATTAAATAGGTGCTCTTGCAACATTTGAATATAGAAGACAATGATCATATGCAATGCTCAAAAGCTTCTTCAATTGTGAATACTGATATATTCTTTCATGGACTTTTGAACCTGGTTCTTTCAAAAGTTGTTGGTAATAAATGATCTTTTACTTTGTACTTCAACTACCTCGGGTCCCGACCTCAACTACACATACTCCTATACTTCAATTCTTCGTCTAGGACTAGCGGCGGAGGATACTCCTGATGCCCCCCAAGAGCACCTCGGGACCCGAGTACCGAGCACTACGGCATCAGCCTTACCTACACCATCGAAGGTGATAGCAATCAAGCGACGCGCATGGAGCTCGAGCTCGGGATTTTTAACCGAGGCCCTGTCACACGCTCGGGAATCGCCCGAGCTCCTTCGTTATGGAGAAAAGCTTGTGACCTGAGGAGACTACCTAAGTTCGGGGCCTCTCCCGAGGACCCCAACCCGATGTGTTAAAGCACTTCCGCAAAAGGCGAAGAACGTGGGCCGGATTATGCGAGAAACGTGCGCACGACCTCATCCACGTCTTGACAGAACGTGCAAGCAAACCAATTCATCTGCCTAGCCCCTCTATAAATACCCCACAGGTTTGTTCTTTCAGATTCATTCACTCTCTATTGCACACATTATCACACAGATATACTTGCTCTCATTCTCTCGCGTTGATATCACCTGACTTAAGCATCGGAGGGGCTTCGCCGGACACATCTCCGGCGCCCTCTGACGAAGTGTTTTGTGGTTGAAGATCTCGACCCGGCGCGCGACCTTCTCTTGAATTGCCCGACGTCATCAAAGCTCTTCGGCGTAGCATCGTTTGCTCTCGGCTGAACTATTTGGCTACATCAAACTCCTATGTTAACCATTCTCTCAGTTTTGGACTATTTTACTAGTTTTAAAAGAAGACTTTGATTGCTACAATATATTATAAAACACACTTATTACTAATGGGGGTATATTCAATGAAGGAAAATTAACGACTTTTGAAGATTTTAGTGGATTTTAGAAATTCATGGGTATTCAACGATTACTTTTATGAACTCCATGAAAGTCTTGTGGTATTCAATATGACTTTTATAAACCCCATAAAAATTTTGTGGTATTCAACATTGACTTTTAGAAACTCTCTAAAAAAATCTACAGGTATTCAAAATTTCAATGGACTTTTAATAACTTCATGAAAGTCAATATTGTACAAATGTTAATGCATGAAGCACAACAATAAATATCAAGAATTTTCTTTGACTAAAGGTAGATATTTGAATGGATTTCTAATTTTTTTTCTCTATTTTTTTCTGCTTTATAAATATTTGTCTCTTCACTTTCCCCAACCCGTAAAAATAAATCATATTTTTATATAATAATTAATTAATTAATTAGTTAATTATTTTCATATTCAATCTTTTTATATTTTTTAGTTGATTTGGGTATACTTCTTTCTAAATTTCTAAAGAACCGATTTTTTTACAATTCAAATCAAACTTTTAGGAAGCGAAATATTTCAATTTGTGAATTTTAAAATTTCTTATGTAATTTTAATTCATAATATATATCATTAATTATTCAGTAAAAATAAGATAAATAATACAAAGATATCTAAAGGACTTGAACAAAATAGTTAAATATATTGTTAAATTTTATTTTAAGACAATTATATTTTTATTAATACTAATATTTTTTTAAATGTAAAAATATTAAATATAAATATTTAATAACCTGACATCAACTTAAACCATCATTGACCAATGTCGTCATCCCAAAGATGCAAAAGAGTGTTCAAGCTTCGTCATGCTTCTTTGAGAAACATTAAGCTCATCCATTTCCATATACAACTCAGGTGAAACTTGTACTGACTTTGTTTTGATTATTTATTATTATTAAAGAACTGAGTATTGAATTGATAAAAAATTGAGTTTTGTGCATTAAATATTATTTTATTAATAATTTTAATTGAGATGCAATATGTCAGTATTTTAATTTTTTGGATTCTTTTATGCGGTATGTTAATAAAAGATTTTATTTTAAATGAAAAAAAGTTATATATATATATATAAGTTCAAACTGTTAATATATATATATATAAGTTCAAACAAAATCACTAGAAAAGTTAAAATTATAAAAATTCATAATTATATTTACAAATAAATATATAAAAACTCCCTATAATTCCATAAAAATCTCTCTAAAAATCTATAAAAGTCTGATGGAATCTATTAATTTCTTTTTATAACTTCATGAGATTTCATAAAAGTTTACAAATTCCTATCAATTCCACAAAGTCTATCAATTAAACAAAGTCAATAAAAATCATTAAATTTCTAGATTGAATACACCACATAAGACTTATATATTGCCCAATATGAAACTCTTAGTCAAGCACTTAAAAATATGTGAATGAAACAATATATCAATGATTTGAGTTTTACTTATATGAAGAAAATAATGATTTAATAGTTTGAATCTTTGTGAATATACAAGAATGCATAATTGATTCTTTTGATCAAATATAAAACTTTTTGGGTCTGCAAAGGTGATTTACGATATTGGTTCTCTTAACAGCTTGAAATTTTGTACTCGGTGGGATCAATATGTTTGCTCTTATTCTACTTCATTGTTCTCTTCTATTTTTGATCCATTAAATAGGTGCTCTTGCAACATTGGAATATAGAAGACAATGATCATATGCAATGCTCAAAAGCTTCTTCGATTGTGAATACTGATATATTCTTTCGTGGCCTTTTGAACCTGGTTCTTTCAAAAGTTGTTGGTAATAAATGATCTTCATACTTTGTACTTTAAATGAGAAATAAATAAATAAATGCTCTTAAATATTTAGATATAAGGTCCAAAGTGTATGATAGTCTTTCTATGCGAAGATAAGTTAGTAGATAAGTTTACTTTGGATTTGTGTAGCACATGATCTTAAACTTATTAGCTGAGTGAGTTTACTTATCCAATTTTACTGTTGATATATTTATGCACAGAAGTTCTTCTTTTATCTGTAGTTTTTCAGCGGTTTAATCCGGATAATATTTTTATCTGCGAATGTCTCTATGTGGAGAAATTCTTTTTTTATCTGTATTTTCTTTAGTCGCTTCATGCGGATAATATTATTTATCTGCTAATGTCTTTATATAGAGAACTTTTTGTTTATTGTGATGTTTTCTTCAGTGTCTTTATCGCCTTATGTTCTTTATCAGCTAGAAAATTCTTTTATCCGAAAATCTTAATTTATCCGGATAAATCTCTTTTCTCAAAACTCTTCTTTTATCCGAATAAAATATTTTATTTGTAAGATTTTTCTTTATCTGAAAGAAATGTTTTAAAATGAAGCTATATTTAATCCGGAAGATCTTCTTGATATGAGTTTCCTTATCCCGTTATCCGATTGTGCTCCGTTGACTTATTTTCAACGGAAGACTTATTTTCTTTTATCCGCAAAGGAGATCAATTTATTCATATACTCTTCTTTGTACTTGCTGTATTCATCCTTATATATTCTGATCTGTAAAATTCCTTCAAGATCTTCTGATACTTGTTATCACGAAAACATTTATCCAACAGCTCTGTTGCCATTGACAAAGTTTTTTTTTTTTTTTATCTTACTATTTAATTAAGTAACTACCGCTTTTACTATTTTGTGATCAATTTGCTGAAGCCTAAATTGATTTTACTGAATTGATCTCAAAATTATGTCCAACAATGACATATCTTTTACCAATTTCTTAAATTTTGCAGTATTTTATTTATATTAAAATTGTTGTAATTATTAATATTTGAATCAAATCACAATTTAATTATTACATAAAAAGACATCATGTGTACAGGATATACAAGTTATTATAACAAGTGAGGGGAGTTCGTAATTATATCTAAGCAGGGGTTATTATTGTCTTCATCATTCTTTATATATATATTAGTGCCATATTGTGGGCGCCCACAATAGGCGCCTGTGTGGGCGTCCAGAGATGCTCAGCCGAACATCTCAGCAATTTAATGAGATGTTCGTCTGAGCATCTAGGCGCCCACACAGACGTCCATTGTAGACGTCCACAATATCAATTTTATATATATATATTAATAAATATGTTGATTGAACTAAAATCCTAATTAATTGTACTTTGGGAGTTCAGAAATATTATATAACTAATTAAAACCCATATGAAGAATGAGGTCAATCCTACTGCACTATATTACTAATTGTTAATAAAGAAACTGGTCAATTAATAAGTGTAACATCTTTCATTGGCAACAGATAAATAAGAACAGTGACTAATTTTTAATTGTTTCGAAATAAAAGGATAATTTCTTCTTCTTTTTTTTAAGTAAAATAAATTTTATTATTTCTTGAAGAAAAATCAAACCGCGATCCGATAATTTTGTAGTAAATAAGTAAATGCAATATTGAGTCCAAACTTATAAAACAATGTCATCTCATAAATAGTACTTGATGGTCTTCTATTCTCGAAACATGCGAACTCGAGGAAGTCCCAAAAAGCCAATAAATAAATGCTACACAAATTCCAAATAAATATTATTTCAATGACATGAAATTATGTTGTATTTTCATGTCAAATTCCCCAAGTCAGACTTAGCTGTATTTGGAGCCTACCACCGTAGCCTGCCACACATGGTTGTTTTTCCATGTCTGTGCTAAGTCAATTGAACCGACAGCTTGCGGTGGAGCCGCCGTATGCCGCCGTGAAGGGGGCTTGCATCCCGTACAACATGGGGTGTCTTGATTTTAATCACACACTGGGACGCAGAAATTATGGAGCTAGGGGAGTCATAAAGAAACTAGCTTGTTTCTGGCTTTGTCGATGCTACCTTTGTGGGTAGTGCCCACAAAGGTTATGGGCCAATCAAAATCAGACACATGGCAAGAGTTGTTGTAAAAGAAAATTTTTAATAAAATTGTTTCGGCCACTGAAATTCTGACACGTGGCGGACTTTTATTATTAAATAAAACCATGAAAAAGTTTGTCCGGGAAACTTTTTCAGACATCAGCTCTTTCCAAACATCAGCTCTTTCCAAACATTTGCAAGACCTCCTTCTCCCTTCCCCCATTCACAGAGTGTCCTTCCCCCATCTTTCATTCCTCTTCAACAAGCAAAATTTCTTCCTCAAATCTCTTCATTCCCGTCTGAAAATCTAGCCGGAAATCAATTTTTTTCCAATATGGTAAATGATTTATTATGAAAGCCATTGAATTGCCATATTATGAATCATGATTTAGAAAAAAAACTTAATATTGTCATGGCATATACAAATTTATCAAAACAATACTCGTGTTAAGGAACTATAAAATTTACTGCATCCAGTCTTTTTTCAGACTTCACAGAAATCTGCTAAAACCTGTGAAGTTTTTGAGTTGTGTATCTTTTACGAATACACATGGGATATGTGATTTGTGAAGTTTTCACAAAGATCTGAGTTGTGAAGTTTTCAGACTTCACAGAGATCTGTGATTATTTCAAATAATGTTGTTGCTCAAAAAAATCATGTCATAGAAGAATTGAAGGGAAAAAATAGAACGATGAAGAATTTCTCTGTTCCTTTTCTCAATTCCACACCAATTATGACAGGGGGTTGCAAATTGCTCTGACCAATCCTTCTTTCATTACATAATTCAACCTTCTTCTTTGTCATGACAGTATTCGTAAAGGGAAGATTCGTATATAACAGTATGTTAAGTTTCAGACTTCACAGAAATCTGCTAAAACAAATCTGTGAAGTTTCAGACTTCACAGAAATCTGCTAAAACAAAATCAGATTTGAGCTTCAGACTTCACAGTTTTTTTCGACATTAAAGTTCAGATTTGAGCTACACTACCGAACGAGTATTAAGAATTTCAGATCTCTACTCTTTAGGGAAAGTAGCGGCAACATTAAAGGAATATCGAAGAAAGCAAGTCTTCAGACTTCACAGAGATCTGAGTCTCTTGGTGAGAATGTCGAGCAGTAGTGTTCCCCTTCGTTGACGATGGCTGCCAGAATCAGGCCCTTGGTGAGAATGTCGAGCAGAATGCCTATCTCTGCGTGCTGATTTAGATTTCGACTCTCTTCTATCAGTGTATCCATACTTACCAAAGTATGATGGTGAAGGGAAGCTGTTGTATGTGTGAGGTTGCAATGCTGAAAAATTGGCTAAAGCAGAATGATAAGAAAGATGCAATCTCTGTTGCTGTGAGGGTATTAGCGGTGGTAATAACCCATTTTGATACTGATGTAAAATATTGTTTAAGGGGACAGAATTATCACCACGAAGAAGATCGGTGTTACTGCTCCAGGGATTTTGCAGTCTCTTTCGACTCCATGGCCGACTCTATCTCCTCCTTGGCCTCTGCAAACTTGAGATTGATATCGTCCACCGCATCCGCACTGTATTGCTTCACATACTTGATGTGGGTCCGTGAAATCATGCTCGTCCGCTGGTTGGGTTTTATCGAAAATGGAGCATCGATTTGGGAGAGTCGTCAAAGGAATTGGAGGAAGAGAAGATTTGGGTTTCGCATACCTCCGTAAAGGGTTTCTGGAAAGCAATTTACGTACAGAGCGCAGATGCATTTTGAGAGAAATTTTGCTTGTTGAAGGAGAATGGCGGAAGGGGAAGAATGCCACTCTGCTGCGAAGAGGTCCTGCAAATGTCAATTTTGAAAGTTTGGATAGTCTATGAAATCTATTTTTTGGAAAGTTTCCCGGGCAACTTTTTAATGGTTTTTTTAATAATAAAAGTCTGTCACATGTCATAAATTCAGTGGTCGAATTTATTTTTATTAAAAATTTGTTTTTACACCAACTCTTGCCATTTGTCGGATTTTGATTCGTCCATAACCTCTGTGGGCACTGCCCACAAAGGTAGCATCGACAAAGCCCTTGTTTCTCTAGGTTACGGAAAATTTGGCATTATACATCGAATCATTTGTCACATTTACTTTCCTTTCCGTTCTTTTTTTCCTTTTAAATTCACTCACGGATATATATTAGCGATATTAACTTTATTGTTCATGATGAATAATCAAGATAAATAAACATTAGACTTTAACGGAGTTCCATTAAAAAACTTATACGGGAACACATCCAATATAAAGCGAATTAATTAAATCATGTCAATTTTGAAAGTTTGGATAGTCTATGAAATCTATTTTTTGGAAAGTTTCCCGGGCAACTTTTTAATGGTTTTTTTAATAATAAAAGTCTGTCACATGTCATAAATTCAGTGGTCGAATTTATTTTTATTAAAAATTTGTTTTTACACCAATTCTTGCCATTTGTCGGATTTTGATTCGTCCATAACCTTTGTGGGCACTGCCCACAAAGGTAGCATCGACAAAGCCAATTTTTATAAAATTGAAAATTCAAATTATGATGGTTTGGTGCAGCAGAACTTGGAATTATTTATAAAAAAAAACTTGGTCAAATTAGGTAAAAAAAAAAACCCTCCTCAATGTAGTTAATTATATTTGGGAAGCTACAGCATTCACGTCAGCTTCCCTATCCAAACTCTAAAATTTAGAGTAAAAATTGTAATTTTTAAAATTTGGATATCCACTTTTTAAAGCACACTGCATAGCTTCCCTGTAATCTATCATCAATTTATTTATTTTATTTTTCCTCTCCTACAGATTATTTTATTAACATCTTTGTGAATAGTATTTGTTTACCGGAGAAATAATAATATTTTAACGTCAAATGTAAATGAGGTGGAGTGAAAAAGAGAAATAATTTTATTGACGTAAGTATGCATAAGCGAAAGCAGTATTAGATGGGTGATCTCTTGAAAAATTCGTATGTCACGTTGCTTGATATAATTGGTCAGGTGGAGCATAAAATTTTGATATCATATGTTAACGGATAATACTATTTCAGCTGCAGGTTGACGATCGGGGAAATGATAAAATTGATCTCAAAATGAGTGTGAGACAGCACCAGCAGCTACAAGACAAGCACATCTCCAAACTCATGGCCTAACAACGCGATCATAACAAACACAATAGATGCACACTGCGATGTCACATAAATTAAAGTTACATCTTAACTAACAACTATAGCTTTTGACTTAGTGATAAGCGTTCCATCATAATAAATAATATTTTAATATTTAGGAAAGCAGTTTGGTTTCCCAAATTCATTATAGATAAAAATGTAAATTTAGAATTGATAGGGTAATTGACGTAGGATACTTTTTGATGTAGAATGTAAAACGTTTAGGGTAAAATAATGATTTAATAAACATATGTGGACGCTCTTAGTCAATTTTTTTTTAATAAATTGTGGATCAGATGTGCTTACATCTAGCCTCAGTTGGAGTTTAGATTGGCGGTAGAAAATGATGACAAAAAATAATATTCCTCAAGCGTATCCACTTTTCTGAAATTTGTTGGACTTTTTTCCATGTTAATGGTTATAAAATATCCACTATCCGAATTCCAACTAATTTAGCGTTTAAAAAGATGGTGCAGATCTCATTCCATCGTTTGATAATAACAAAAACCTAAACATGTCAACTAAGTGATACTATCGTGCAATCACAAAATAAATAAATTATATCAGTAGTCATCATCAACTGTATATCAATCACTAATAGATCCAGGGTCCATGGATCTCATGTTTCATAAGATCGAGCATTGTGAGTGGGGTGGTGGATCTTCCCATCGGGTCATGGGCACGACCCGAATCCCCTCGTAAACGGGATACTGGAGAGGGAACTGAAACTGGGCCGGACTCTGAGCCTTCTGATCACTTTTCTTTTCGTCGGCCTTCTTCTCTTTAGGCTTTTTATCCTCGGACTTATTCTGCGCCTCTTTCTTCTGTGGGGCCGGAGGAGGCCCAACACTGACCACTTCAACAAATTTAGCGGCTTTTCTTGTTCTTATTATTATCTCATAAGGATCTGCGTCACCTGTTACACTCAGAATTCCCTTCACTCCGTCGACTTCCACTTTGTCAATACCTAAAGCAGATAAACGAGATTCGCAAAAATTAAGAAGCAAATAATAATCATATTAATCCATTATCTGCCGACGCAACGACGCTACCGTTGCCATTGTCATTATCATCGTCGTGATGACGCGACCGTGATGAAAAAAGGGTAATGACGAAAGAGATGAAACCTTATATACCTCGTAGGCCCGAAACAGCCTTGATGATCTTCTTCTTGCACTTTTCACATGAGACGTCAACCCTAAGCACAGTCTTTTGTACCATCTGCTACATACATGTAATATGATCAAACACAAATTACTTCAAATTTGAGGCATGCGTTCCACTTTTATAGGAGTGAGGCAGACGTGTGGAATGGTTCCTTGGTTTGTTCACCCCCCTCTCGACCAATGAAATACTAAACCAAATATTATATCTGAGATTTGTCTTCTATCTGATAAGCTGTTGTAACAAACAACACCAATTTTAAAGACATTTGGATGGTGAGGATTTGGGCAAACCATTAGACTGTCTGATGTGAAATAGTGATGTTAGACTCGATGTAACATAAGTGTTTTCCCGATTACCAAACCAACATTTCTGTACACCCCAATCTTGCTTCTGGGATTATTATGCCATATATATAATTCAGTGATATATGTATAGATATACTTAACAAGAAGCTAGATCTGAACACTGTGCAATATTAAAAATTTTCATGATGAAAGATGTAGAGAGAATTGATCTACTGACCTAGTCTATTATATGATGCAATTCATGGTCTCTCTCAATATATTGACACACGAAAATATCATAAAAGTCTAACGCGTATTTATATTCCATCATCTTTGAAAAATTCTGTATAGACACTAACATTTAGGTCAGAAATCTAGATGCAACTTGATCATTTGCTGATATGTTATACTTGCTATATTCTAAAACCTAGGTATAACGCAAAAACCTTGAGGCCATTGTATGTTTTCAAATGCCTGAAATACCCCTATTTGGTTTAATTAATATCTGAAGTTCAAATTTTAATTCTTTCACATATTCAGTGTTTCCGAAACCTTCTTTTTAATATAATTAATCGTTTAAAAATAATCAGAAATAATTATTTTTTAAAAAATGTAAGTATAATTTCTAATTTTTTATAATAAGAGTACCTAAAAAAAGTCGATCTTACACACATATTCATGTAGGACTCATAGATATACGGATGCATTATACGGACACTGTCTTGTAGAATCCATGCATACGTTTACGTGAGACATTACATACGCCCTCAGGGGCACACACGAATTGGTAAGACCTGGGGTGATGTGGGAATAACTTCCCCGGCTTCACGGTTCGATTCTCATGTGGAGCATATTCCCACAATATTCAGGACCTCTGTCTACTCGTGCATATCCCTCGATTTACCATCTATATGGATCAAGGAGCATCTGACTTATATAGGGGTTAATCCATTAACGGGTTAATTTTTCACGTCATACATTACATACAAATTTTGTGCACGGACAACCGTCACAAGTATGAGTAACAAATTATATAAGTAATAATTTAGCTACGGTCTCCATGTATGTACACATATAATTAAAAATTATAAAAGTATAACGGACTCCATCTCATTGAAATAAAAAATATATACATATAATTAAAAATAACAGTAAATTGAGAAAGCTTCTGCGCACTTCTTCCTCTTCTTTCCACCGATTTTGTTTCTATTCACAGTACGATTCTCTCCCACCTCCTAACCAAGTCTCCACCGTCACCTTCACGGCCGGAGACCACCGTCCTCCGATGCCGGAAAAATTAAGATAAATATATATTCAGAACCTCTCGATGGAACCTACATTTCTAGACCACTTTTGCCTCGAAAATTCCGACCTTACAAGGCACTGTTCACGGCCGCCGCTGTTGTTCTCCCCGGAATCGATATTTTGTGGTCGGAAGGTTTAGTTAAGCCTTGTCCCATTCTTTATGTTAAAATCTTGGATTGTGATTTTTGGAATACTAATAATGATTTCAATTTCACTTATATTGATCGGACATGTTGACACTAGTTAACAAATTTAAGAAAGGAAATTTGAATTAATATTCTGTGTATTTGATGAATAGGTAGTTGATGTTTGGACATGTGGAATATTAACTGGGAATTAGTAAATATTGGACTACGAAATGAGTCGAGAGAATTTTGGAGAATAAATGTAAAGTAACGATTTTAGGAAATTTAACCAAGATTGTTGAATGACCTCATTTGATATAATACGGCAATACAAACACGAAATATGTGATTTAAGAAATTTGAATTGAATAATATGATTTGAGAATTTAAAGTATATAAATATTGATAGTTATTGCAAGTTGAATTTAAATAACTATTTGAGATTTATATTATTTAAAGTCATTTAAATGTATATTCGAGTTATTTTTTGAATTGGAGAATCTAGGATTTTTTTGATGATCTAAATTATTGATAATTGTTGGATCGAGGTACGTAGAGTTGAATTATTTTCACGATTTCTGAAAGAGAGATGTTATGGGCTTATGAATGATTTATTTGCTATTTGTTGAATCAGTTAGTAATTGACTGCAAAATAAAATAAAATATTTCGTTTTGTCAACACATATTTTATTTTAGTGAGCCGCATTAATGCTACTGAACACATCATATCGAGTCTCTGTCATTGATAACCGTGTATATTCGATTGAAATCTGTATATGATATTATGATGTATGTCATGAGAATTTTTGGACACCTCGATTCAGTCCGGCTTAGGTAGTTATTGGCTTCGAGAGTGAAGTCATATCCCGTGAGACGGTCACTGAGGGTGAAACAGCTCGAGCATATGATCTAACTTTGTCATATCGATTCTTTGATTCCTGATATCATGAGATATTGTGTCTGTACATGTATTGCATTCATGCATAACATTATTAAATTCTATGTCTTACATTGTGATTTTCTTGATATCTCGTACTCAGGTTACTGACTCCAAAAGTGGATGTCGTGTCTTTTATGTGTGGACATTGCATGTAGCACAAGTGGTTCTACTTCAGGCACTAGGGAGGAAGCGTCAGGAAATATCAGAGATCCTCTAGATTGGGCTCATGTGTTTTTGGTACATACGTTTATCGTTGTCTCCCATATATTAAATGTACTTATTATGGAGTTGGTTTTATACCGAGTAATGCTCTAAGTAGTTGTATGTATTCATCGAGCCCCGTCAGCTCTATGATATTTTGTTGTTATGAGCTTGATTTTATTGGATTCTATTGCTATGATTGTTGAAAAGATATATGGGTTATTTCGAGTATTTGAGTTTTCTAGTATGTCTATTTGCGAGGAGATCATGCCAACAATTTATAGGGCCAAACATCACCCGTTTTTTCGCTGTTTATTAATTGATCCTAGGTGCATGCTAGTAAATTATGATTACGATAACAAATCCTCGTAATTATGTTTGATACGAGTAATATTTTTGGTTTGACTGATTAAATTTGAATATAATGTTAAATTATATTTTTAATCTTTATAAAAATTAATAAATATAATAAAAAAAAGAAGTATAATATCATAGTTTATATTAATGATTTGATTGTTGTGATATAAAATTAAAAAAATTTAATTGATTTGATATAATAGTCAATGATTTGATTGATACGAGATAAATAACATTCCCGTGAAACATGAAATAAGATATGGCTTATATATTAATTGTATCCACACTTGAGAGCTAGGCATCTCTCCATAACACCATATCTACGGATACAGTGTTATACTAATCCACAAAATCAATTCTTTCGCTGAAGTTGTTAATTTACCAGGAGAAATAAGATGTAGATTGATGTCATCATACACCGATAGTAGTAGACAACCAATCCAACAAAGCCTTGTTAACAAGCTCTGGGACTTCGTCGTGGGGGCAATGCCCGGCCTGAAGATTAACCAGAGAACTATTCGGATAGAACTCTTTGATTCGAAGAGCTTTGGCCGGGCCAACCCAAGGATCCAAATCACCCCAGAGCAACAACAGTGGGCAAGAAAGTTGGCTTAAAACATTGTCAAGTGTGTATTTCCTTTGGTTTGACGTGAATTGAGTCATCAGTCTGCACATATAAAAAACGAGAAGCAGATTTACTCAGTGTTTTGATAGCCCATTGCTTAGATTTTTATAGATGTGCAGTGCCATGTGCGTGATATATAATAATATAAACCGTAGTAAATCAGCGCCAACATCTGAAACCACGCAATTGTTAGAAGCTTAAGGGAAAGGTTGCTTCAGCCTTCAAGTACTTGGTTTGGGAGTAAGTCTAATCTCTAAATATT
Source organism: Dorcoceras hygrometricum (assembly GCA_001598015.1). Lineage (NCBI taxonomy): Eukaryota > Viridiplantae > Streptophyta > Magnoliopsida > Lamiales > Gesneriaceae > Dorcoceras > Dorcoceras hygrometricum. The sequence continues at coordinate 274,155 of KV011797.1, forward strand.
CTTTCTATATTAAAAAGAACTAAAAATTAGAAAATACAGGACCATTTACTGGAAATTATACTTGATTAGCTGAACTCTGGAACTGGGAAATATATAAGCTAGACTAACAAATTTTATAGAGTTTGGAAATGTAAAGAACTAGATAGGTATACTAAATTGTACTTACTAATGTCAGACTTTTTATTGTTGCGAGTGAGGAGTCCTCCCTAGTTCCATATGAATTGTTTTAATATATTACAGACCCACTGTTTAGAGATCATAATCTATAACGTCTTAACTCTTAACTTACAAATTGGATGTTAAGATGTTTAGCAAAATAAGACAATGGAGCTTAAAGATTAATAATTTTGTTATTATAAGTTTTTTTATAACAATTGAAGTGACATGTTATTGTTACTATGAAGAAAATGCAAATAAATACCGCAGGAGATATTTTTGGACTAGTGTTACTGAATTTTGGGATGGTATATTTGGTAACAAATAGCAGAAAAAAAAAAAAATTGTACCGAAGGTTAAATTAATTAAAAGCCATGATCCCAGGACAAGGTGTGAAACAGAGATTGGCAGTGAATTGCGTACCTGGAATAAACTTCCCCTGCATTTGGGTCGTCTGTAGGCCTCGTTATCGAATTAATGAGGTAGTCATCCACATTTGCAGAATTAATATATAACTGTAACAAAAAGAGAGAGAACAATTATCACTTTGGCATGCGCGACTAACAAAAAATTGCTTATAGACAAGAGCTTAACAATAAAGAAATGAGTTGCACGATCAACATGACCAGGAACATAGAACCTGGATCCTAACAATTTAGTCCACCCATTGTTCATACTCTTCTACGCACAATCTACCATTATAGACAATACTTTGACAATTTCAACGGTAGAGTAACAGAATCATATGCATATTGTGCCCATTAAAGCATAAAACAGTAAGTGAAGAAAAATTGAAAACTAAAGAAAATACGCCTAACTTTTTGGGGTTAGTCGCACGGAATTGACATACTCTTTTCAAGACGGACTCAATGCGGGCTGGTTGCTTGGCTTGCCAAAACAAAAGTCGAAGGAAGACACGTTGGAAAGCTTGTTTTAGAGGCTTTAGAACAATCCTTTCCAAGAATGTCTCTTCAGGTTCTTTGGTTGCATCATCGGCACCACCAAATTGTCCTGCAGAGTTTAACAACACAACCCCCTTAACTTGATCTTGCATTGACACTGCTGATACTAGGGCCGTAAATCCTCCTAGACTGAGACAACAATTAGGTCAGTGGCAAGTTCAACTGCCCTACATAAGAGAGGGGCAAAAACTAAAATTTAGGCGGAAAAATAGATCTATTAATTCAGAAACCAAAAAAAGAATTACATAATGCATCAGTTTTAAGGATGTAAGCAAATTGGCAAAACCACTTCTCTACTTATACGCAATCCATGGATGGATTAAAAGCTTATCGCAGATAATATTCAAATCCAGAGGACAAGATAAAATAACCAAGAAATGGCCACATCAACTAGAAAACAGCATATAATTCAAATTAAATAAAGTTGGATTAACCTCAATAACTCCTGTATGAAATGCAGTGACTACATCCTTCACACAGCAATAAAGCAGCAAGGAAGGAAAAGGAATGAAAACTTGCCTGTTCCCAACTAATACTGCAGGTTCTCTGACTACCTCCTTTAAGAAATCCACAACCTGATCTCTCCAGATCTGAGCATCGTAGTCAATAATTGCCTTCTCGCTCCACCCAAATCCTAGCAAATCTAGTGCATAGACCTTATGATTTTTCGCCAATTCGGGTATGTTGTACCTGAAGAAAAGTAAAAGATGCAGCAGAAAACAGAAAAAATTTCCTGGTTTGACCCAATAAATTGTGAACCAGGGTGCCGACTTCGATATCCAACTGCACCATATTTAGAGGATAGCACCCATTTGCTTCCAGAACCTTTTGATTACGATCTCAAAAAAAAAACCTTTTAATTACTAAGATGTTATGCATGAAATATAGAATCAATTTTCTTTCTTAGATGAATGAAGAGCACATGAGTTACTATAAATTGCACAAGGCAAACTAGCCATCGCACTACTGTTTTCTCTATCTGTATTAGAAAGTCGAATACAAGAAACTAAAAACATTGTAAATTGCAAATAATGCTTTCACAGGCCAAAAAGAAAAAGAGATCGGACCTCCAGTGATAAGCAGAAGCCCCAAATCCATGAATAAGAACAATGGGGAACCCCTCCCCTTGCACTACATAATGTATCTTCCGATCTCGCCACGTCCAGTAGTTATATCCTTCCGGTTTAAACAGCAATTTCTCCAAGTCTAGCCCACACATATCACAATACACTTAGCAACGAACCAATCATACTACTAATTAAGTTACCTTCACCTTGTGACATCGAGGAAGGGGTTCGTAGGACAGGTACAGTTGAAGCAGATGAAGAAGCCGCAACCGTAAAAATTCCTCTGAACGCAAAATCTCTCCGACTCAACTCACACCTGCTTCCTGGAAGCAAACGAGAACAAAAAAATCAATAAAAAAAAAAGCGGGAATCGAAATCGACGAGCAAACACACACTAACTGTGTGGGTGAAGCGTGGAGAAGAACTTCTTGTTGCCGCCAAAAACTGGTAATCCAAGCGCGCTGGTGGTGTGCGTGTATGCTGGCATCGTCAGCTGCTTCGAGAGTATGCAAGAGTAAGTGATCCATATTTATTCATGTTTTATTAATAGTTGGTGGTTTTCTTTTCGTACAAGTATTCTTGTTTAAAATATTAGAAAAATTAAAGCTGAAATTTCTAAAACCTTCGCATTTTTACCTAAATAAATTATTCATGAAAAGAAAAGGTAATAATTTGGGGATTGATATATGGTAAATTTCATTTTAATTCTCACGCAATAACAAAAATTTTCTTTTAGTGCCTTTCAAAAAAATATTTTTTGCATCATGATTCTAAAGAAAATGTTTCTACACTCTCCGGACAAACATTTATTTCGAAAAAAAATGAGTACAAAATATTAAAATAAAATATTATTATATGATATTTGTTATGAATAAAGTTATATATATTTGTAACTCAAATATCA